>MJUU01007447.1:53260-92256 GCA_002080025.1 Modiolus philippinarum | reverse complement strand
GTTTCTAAAATATAAATGTTTATTAGGTAATATTATACTTGTGCATGGAGAATGCAGTAAACCAATGATTGTATTATTTTTTTACATAAATTGAATGACGTTTTTCGACAATTACTTTTAAATATAAAGCATTCTAAATATATTAAGAATTCGATTTTATTTTAAAACAAAACTACAAGAATCTGATTTGATTTTGTCAGTTTTCTGGTTATTTTATTATGATCAATGGTAACATTAATCAAATAGTCCTTGTTGAATATTAAAACTGTCCTAAATGAGGAAATAAATGTACATTTTCAATAGATACTGCGGTATACAATCATATATACATGTACCTACAGGAATTTTTCTCATGCCAATGTAAGACAGCTTGGGAGGTTACTTTAAGCCATTTTTTCAAATTTATTTTCATTATATTTGTATAATCACTTTGACAAAATACCGAAATTGTAGCAAAGGTTTGGTGTTGTAGATGGCCAACCTATAATAAAAATTAATACGGGGTTTTGGGAATGAATAAAAGGGTGTGCAGAATGCTTAATTTTGTTATTGATAATATATATTTGTCACATTTGGAGGTGTTATTCATCAACAGCACTTTGGTATTGCAATGGGCACGAATTGTGCTCCTCTACTCTCCAAGCTGTTTTAATATTCCTAGGAGACCAGATTTCTTCAGGGACTCGTAAAAGATCATAAAGAACTTCAACCTCGCTCATAGATACATTGATGATAGTCTTCCTATTAATAAATGCGAAATGGATCTCATCAATTATATCCCCAGAACTATAAAGGAAACGACAGAAACAACTACTTCTACATCTTTTTGGACTTACATCTGATGAAAATGGTCATCTCAGTATAAAACTTTACGATAAAAGGGACGATTATCACAATTTCACTAACATGGAGAGTTATATTCTAATTTAGCCTGCTTACACGGTTTATTTTTCACAGTTGTTTCGTTACGCGAGGGCTAACACAAATCATACAAACTTTCTCGTTAGACAGTTATCTCTATGACCGCCTTTTCTTTTGAAGGAAAATGTCAGTCCCTGACTTTGAATGACTGTAACTTTGTTATCAGTAAAGATACAATTACAAATGAGGTATAAAATAAAAGGAAAATGATTAAATTGTCTGTTAATGATATTTTCAATAGTATTCCTGTTAAATATCATTGCAAAAATTTCAATATTTTGCGAAATATTTGGCTTTTAGGATATATTTAAAAACTAAAAATAACGTTCAAAACTTTACGGGTAGCTGAATTCTGAATACTTGATTTGAAAGAACCTTTCAACTGCTGCACAACGGTGTCTCAGATTTTTTTTAAACAAGGCCTAGTTAAACCATTAAATTAATTTTAGAATTTGAAAGATAAAATTTCTCAGAGTAAAAATTTAAATTTTATTTATTTTCACACCAGATTATATATCAAAAATCTAAGACATAGTTTTGTTTAATTTTGATGGTTCTTTCAGATAAGGTGAAATGAATTCAGCTACCTGTAAAGCTGTAAACATTATTTTTGTTTTAAAAATATAACGCAAAAATCCGATTTGTTTTTGCCAAATATGAACATTTAATGTTAAAAAATGGATAACAGGAAAAACCTACAATGGCTGAAAATTATAAACACGGATTCTTTAAAGAAATTATATTGAAATAAGCAGTCCTATCCTTTTCCTTATGGTGAATAAAAGGATATGGGGTAAATGCACATGAGACAAAGTCTCTACAAATACATGGTAAAAAAATAGCAAAGGAACAACGCTTTTATTGTTGTTCTTCATCTTGAAGTCACCATGAGGCCTTCAACAATTATATTTGATATTTCATTTGTCTTTGCAACTTTTTACAAACGTGATGATTTTAACTTCCCAATTGTGAACTTTCCCTTTCTGAGCAGCAATATACCTGCCTCTCCAGCCTATGGAGTGTACATTTCACAGTTGATTCGTTACTGTCGGGCATCCAGTTTATACAGTGACTTTTTAGTTAGAGCAAAAACACTGTCCCAAAAGCTGCTTAGTCAGGGATTTGTTCAGCCTTTGTTACTTTCATCCCTTCAGAAATTCTATGGCCGTCACCATGACATCATTGACAGATATGACGTGTCTGTGTCCCAAATGAAAACGGACATTTTCAGCTAGATTTCACGTCTTCACGGATTTGACTCAACCCCGGATTGACTCACTAATAGTGTGACGGGTGCCGCTAGCGGAGCAGGACATGCTTAACCTTCCGGAGCACCTGATGTCACTCCCGGTTTTCATGGGAGTTCACACTGTGAGTGCCTTAGTTCTTAATGTTATCTTTTTATTTCCGTGCATTGTAGCTGTCTCACGTCCTTGTTTTGTCTGTCTTTGTTTTTATCTGTTACCGTTTCTGCCATGTCTTTTGACTTCGAGTTTTGTAGTCATCGCTTCCCTTGTTCCTTCGGTATTCTACTGCCGTTGTTTTACAAAGCTATAGGCATTCAAAGTCAGGTACCGACAACTTCCTTCAAACGACTGTGCTAATACTTTAATCAAGGGTTCAAAATATACCGACTCCTGCCATCGTTGAAGTTTTTTTTAATACATATCGGACTCTAGTGAAAAATTTTGAAGTTTTGGTCCTAATATTTTTTACCTAAAGCTGGGATCAATATCATTTATTACTGTCCACGAACTTGCAATGGCAATTGCTGTTGAGTTGCTACATGACACTACCAACATGGAAAATGAGGTTTGGTACACCATCAAACCGGTTTAACCCACAACTTTTTATGAATGCCTGTACCAAGTCAGGACCATTGCAGTTGAGAATTTTCCGGTGTTTTTGCACCTGCTTTGTGTATTTGCCTTGCACCTGCTTAGTGTATTTCTTGATAATTGTGTTCGGTAATTTTGTTATTACCGCTATGGTCCATAGACATTAGAAACAAAGTGTAAGTAAAAATTGTTAAAAGGCGTTAAAAGCAAAATGTAAGTTTTTATATATAGATAACAAAATACAAAAAATACCAAAGTTACATGATAAAGAGTAAATTTTGTTATGCTGTTCACATTTTCTGCAACTCTAAACAAAATGAATCATTTTTAGTTCTTATCATTAGCGACACTTAAAAATGCATAAAGAACTCAGGTATACCTAATATCATGGCTGGCACATGGTGAACGTGTTCCCAATCCAATTTTTGATAATATTCCAAAGCTGAGCCTATACAAATGTCCAAACAAGGAGGAAAATTTCAGTATTTACTTTGGATAGTTGAATATATGATAAATTCCTTAACAACAAAAGAAAGTTTTAAACAAATTAGAGGTTATTTTTCCTTATTTCTAGTGCTAAGTATTTGATTTATTACTAAGAAAATCATGGTCGTAAATTAAAACCAAATTTAATTTTGAATATAACATGTGTTTACGATTCCAAAATGCTGATAGATTTAAAAATGTATATACAATGACTGACCTTCTGATGAATATCCTCTTGAAAGACAAAACTGATCATGTATATTTATATATATGTATGAGCTAGGAAACAGATTTTTTATGAAAAAGCCAAGTCACTTTTTTCTGAATCCTGAACGTTTGTCCCTTTTGGTAAATAATAAAAGATAATAAATATTTTTTTTAGTTAAGAGAGAACCGAACTGCCACTCTAAAAACGAATTAACCAAAGGTAATGGCAACATTGGAAACATAGATACAACACATTTTTTCGACACAGACAAAATGGAGACAGATGAACAGCACAGACCCAATTTTAAATCATGGGAGAGATCCGGTAATGCAAAAGGAAGTGTTATCGATAATAGGTATAAAATTTTAAACAAAAATTCGGGCAAGTAGATAAAATTTCGTCTATTATTTAAATTTTATAAGGTTGGACATCTTTCTTTCAATCAAGACTGAATAGTCAGCGAGCCAACATGCCGATGATAAACGTGCACATTTGAATGCTTGCAATAGCGAAGGAATTGTCTTTTTTTTTCGCTGTTTCGATTTCTGCTAAGAACAAATAAATTAGATTGCTTTTTAAAATATTTATTAAGTTTGAAATTCTAGATACTGGAACTGAGAAGAACTAGAAGACTGACAAAGTCAGAAAGGCCCCCGCCCCCTTGTGTGTCCCAAAAACCTGACTGCGGAATTTCATGGAAATAAGATTTTCCTCAAAAACAAAAGGAGCAGGACCAACGTTGTGTATATCATATAAATCCCTGATGGGAATTTTTATTTATTGTATGACGTACAGCTAATTCTCAAAATATGCACTTTTTCATACTTTTTATAAAAATGAAGTTTTTTCCCAAAAATCATTTTCAGATTTTTCACAAAAACGAAAGGAAGCTTCCTTTGGTTAAGTTAAATCTTGAGTATCAAAATCATTAAAATCACTGAAGGCAATCTTGAGTTATCGTACGACATAGAGCTTATTCTCAAAATATGCACTTTTTCATATAAAAATGAAGTTTTTTCCCAAAAATCATTTTCAGATTTTTCACAAAAACAAAAGGGAGCTTTCTTTGGTAAAGTTCAACCTTGAGTATCAAAATCATTAAAATCCCTGAAGGCAATCTTGAGTTATCGTACGACTAGAGCTAATTCTCAAGATATGCACTTTTTCATATAAAAATGAAGTTTTTTTCCCAAAAATCATTTTCAGATTTTCCACAAAAACAAAAGGGAGCTTCCTTTGGTAAAGTTCAACCTTGAGTATCAAAATCATTAAAATCCCTGAAGGCAATCTTGAGTTATCGTACGACATAGGGCTAATTCTCAAAATATGCACTTTTTCATATAAAAATGAAGTTTTTTCCCAAAAATCATTTTCCGATTTTCTTCAAAACAAAAGGGAGCTTCCTTTGGTCAAGTGCAACTTTGAGTGAAAAAATCATAAAAATCCGTAAGGGCATTCTTGAGTTATCGTACGACATAGAAAACGCTAACGGACGGACAGACGGACGGACAGGCTGATTACTATAGGGCGCTGCCATTTCATGGCGGGGCCCTAACAATGAAATTCCGAATTTCACTCCAGAAGTTTTACGGTTGACACCACGTTCGTATGAACCGCTATGTGATATCTGTTTCCCAGATGACAAGAGATGTTTGCTGTAAACGCTTAACATTTTTGTTACCTCTAAAGGTTTTGACTAATACCGGCTTTGACATGTCTTATAAGAAAAAGGAGATGCTTACTCCACCGGTGCACCTGGTCTCAGTCATTGATTTTATTGACTTTGTGTTGTTCATGTATGCGCGAGTATCTTCATTTTTCTTTTCTATGCGGTACTCATGTTATGTATTTGTTTCTTTGTTTATTCGATGTTGCCATTGTCCTTGGCTTGTTTGTTTTCGACTGACTTCGGTGTTC
Source organism: Modiolus philippinarum (assembly GCA_002080025.1). NCBI lineage: Eukaryota > Metazoa > Mollusca > Bivalvia > Mytilida > Modiolidae > Modiolus > Modiolus philippinarum. The sequence continues at coordinate 86,886 of MJUU01007447.1, read as the reverse complement.
ACTTTCTTTGCTGTAAATTCTAGTTCTGCAGATGGTCATTTCGACATTTGGAGTGCCAGAAGATAAATAATATGAAAGAGTTGATTGAAAGGTTACTCCAAAATCTACCTGTACTAATTTAATTAGTTATCGTCAAAGTGGAGATTTAATTTCAATATCAAAAGAGGATATTTATATGCTAATTAAAAAATATACCTCCACTTTTATCACATAGAACTTACTTTGCACAAAGAGATATCCGACAAATTTCTCATTTAAAATTTTCGATTTGATTCTGCAGCTGGTACATGTCGCTTCAAAATAAAAATCATAATGTCTGAAAATACCTTGTGGAGAAATATCCAAGCTTCGTGGTCATAAACTAGGTTTCCACCAAGATCCACTGTCAATTCATTTATATCAATCTGTGTTGTCAATTCACTGACTGATTTCACCAGTACAGGCTACAAATAGTGAACATACTTTAAATCAACTATCAAGAAACTGATGTAAACACCAAAACTATACAACATTCTGAGGTGACATTTTCATTGCAATCGGATAAGAATAAGTTTTATGATATTTTTTTTAAAATGTAGTATTATATGAAATAGAAATATATATATATAGAAAAAAATGTAGCGTTTGAATTCTCTCGTCCAAGAGACGTTATTTTAATTTTATTTATTTTTTCAATGAGGAAATAACAGAATACCGAAAACTGTAAATTTTATTTCTGTATATGACGGATAAAAGGAGAAAATATTTTACTATAGTCTCCATGTTCATATTTTTAATGATAAAATAACAAATTACTCTCAAACATAAAAAAAGATGTCATAAATACAATTACACGGTTTCTCTTTACCACTTGTTCGAAGTGTCTGGTAATGAATCGACAACTATCAAGTATAATTTTAATTGTGCACAATGGGAAACATGTGTTTTGTTTATAGTGGCGTTTCTATGAGAGCAATTGTTAGGTGTTAAACAATGAAATTCCATATTTAAAAGGATTCTTGTTTGTAGAGGTAATCCAAATATTAATTAACAAATAGACAGTTATATGAAGTGACACTTGTTCTTATGTTTTGGTTGTGCATGTGCAACACGAGAAAACGAATACGAATTACACACACTTTATCACAAAAGGACTCTCTTTTCCCTTTCCAATTTTATTTCAAAAGCATTTGATTTGAATGACCTGAATAAGGTCATTAGATATGAAACTAGTTCTGGAGTATTTCAAATAGTAAAAAAAAAATTTTTTTGACATCCAAGACCAACTTCTTCAATACGTGGTTATCGAAAGGAATGTTTCACTGCAAATTAGTTTTATATATTTGCACGCAGTATAACAACAATTTTCAGAACTTTTCAATCGGTTTTTCATTATTCATTGAATGAATAGCAGTACAATACACTTCGTCAAAACGTACCATCTTTTCTGCATCCAAATTTCTAAATCTTATGGTAATTGCAATTTTTGCGGTCTAATGCATAGAACGAAAACAACTAACACTATATAACAAAACGGGAATTTTATCATAAAAAGCTTGTACTGAAAGTACGGATCAAACGGAACAAACCGATTACCACCAAGTTCACCTGTCTTTGGCTTTGAATTGTTTTATTTTTTTCAACAATTTCAGTAGCCCAATGCATCTGCATAATTTCTTCACTCAATGTATGTAACAAAATCGAAATATGAAACAAAAACCCTTTTCAAATAGTCACAACAATTATGATTGTGAAATGAAGCCTAGAATTTTATTTATGCGTACTTCAATAAATTTTATCAGTCATTATTAGGACTTATACTCTTGAATCTTTTTCTCTTGACCGATAAAGAGTACATATGCAATTGCTGAAATATGTTTCTGCAATTAGACTAAGGTGGCTGCTGGCAAAATTTAAGAAATATAAATTTTATACGAAAAACAACTAAGGACAGAGCATTTGTTGTCTCTTCTTAATTGTAAAACTAGAAAGTATAAACATTGGATGTTGTTTGGTCAAGTAAAAACAAATAGAAAAAAACATTAATTAGTATCAAAAATTCTGTTTAAAAGTCTCCCAAAAGCAATAACAAATCTTAACTCAGCACCAGAAATCACTTTTACACGCAATAGGCAACTTTTCAGTTGAATGTCACTCAGTTCTGAGGAAAGACTAGAAACTACTTCCTCAATGTGCTAAGGAACCTTTGGAACAAAGCTCTGCCGTAGCCGATTTTGGCTCTACCTTAAGATCATATTGGTCATTTGTTCTCTATTAGTTTTAACATCTTTGAGTTAATAGTCTTCCAAACGTTTAGATTTTATCTCCACTGATGAGACATAAGTTGTCGAAATACGCATATGTAGAATCTAAATTCACCGTTACTTCGGTATTTAGTTATTTGTTATCACTGGGTCGAAGCCTCTGCTGGTGGACTGATAGTCCCCGAGGGTATTCACCTGCCCAGTAGTCAGCACTTCGGTGCTGACCCGAAAGCCGGTTCTATTTGGAACTTTACAATATCTAAATTTTTGTAAATTTTGTTGAAAACTAAGGAGTATCTCCCTCATGCAAAGCTCTGTCCTTAGCTGATTTGGCTTTACATTTAGATCATATTGGTTATTTGTTCTCTATCAGTTTTTAAACATCTTTGAAATTATGGTCTTCAAAACGTTTAGATTTTATCTACACTGATGAAACATAAGTTGCCGAAATGCGCATATGCAGAATCTAAATTCACAATAACTTTGGTATTTAGTTATTTGAGTAAAATTTTATGTCATTTCAGTTTTGTTTTCTTTCATGGAAAAGGACGCAATCTTGTATGTTCGAAAAATTGGTTGCACTTTTATGAAGAGGGGAACACAACATCGTACAAAGTTTGGGCATGATCTCTTCAGTGAAGTCCGAGAAATCGGCCGCATAGTATTTTTCCGGGAAGAGAAGAATAAGCTTACAAGAAAACTGTATTTAAACAAAATGTCTCGAGAAAAACAAAAGTATAAATAAGGAAATGGCATATATATATATATATATATATATATATCCTAATAAAATCGGCAAACGAATACCGAAGAGAACGAGGAAAGGAGAAATTCTAAAATCATAAATCCAAAATCACGGTTCTCCTATGTTGCATTTTTGTTATATTTTCTTATTTATCCTTTTATAGCAGTATTTTCTCAAATGACATTATCATATATCAAAATTCACAGGCAATGTCATAAAAATATACCTGTACGAGCTGTTTGTGTTGGAATATACACCAAAGTTTGCTGCAAGTCTTCCTCACATGTTAAAGGTAAAATTTCTAATTTGTTCCATGTTCAATTATTCAATTGTTGGGACAATTTATTGCTTTGTAACTTGAGGTTCTGTGATATAGATGCCTTTGAGTATTCCAGAAAATGAGGATAATTCATAAATTTTAATAGCTTTTGTAGTCTTCGGTGATGAGCAAATATCTATTAGGAGGAGGGTTGTTTTTGCAGTATTAACAAAATTGGATTATTGATTTTGTTTTGTTTTTTGTTTTTTTGGGTTTTTTTGGGGTTTTTTTTCTTTCCTTCTTCTTTTTTTTTTGTTCGTGTTTTGTTTTGCTAGCTTCTTATGATAAAATTTTTTTTTTTCATACTCATTGATTCAGAACAAATAATAACAAACTTAATTTTTAATGTATTCTGGGTAAAAATCTTACTTTGTACAAGTTTGTTGCCATTTTTGATGTCTCTGGTTTGCTTTTTGTCCCATTTTTATTTGAATTTTATATATCTGCATATTCTGAACTATCTTCCTTCCACATTGAGCATATCATTGAAGTATTTTAAGTACTCTAACAAATTGTTTCATTATTGTTATTTCACATTAGAAAGTTTAACTTAAGAATATTTCTTACAACACGGTTTACCTCAAATCATTTACAATATGCAATGAAGGGATATGGAGTAAATGCACATTAGACAAGATCTCTACAAATACATGGTAAAACAAAGCAATGGAACAACGCTTTTACTGTTGTTCTTCATCTTAAATAAAAATAAACAAAAAGAAATTCTTAAACAAATAAAATAACCTGTTAGACGTATGGACATACGAATGCCCAGTCAAAAATTATATACACCTGTAATTTTGTTGCCCGGGGTATAACAAGTAAGTCGCAAATTGCAAGACCATTGCATTTTTACAAGTCAACCAACTCGCCATAGTGATGACAGTAAAGATGAATGAAAACAAAACAAATGCATATAGTAAAGCGTTCTCTGTTTTAAGAATACGATTTACAAACGTAGCCAGTCCAACACAAAGCCGACACAACGTAATGCTACATCTGGTCACGTACAAGCAAAAAGAAATGAATAAAAGTACAAAAAATGGAATAAGATCAGGCGAGGATCATTATAATATACGGCACACGCCAATATTAAATAACGAGTCTTAAACCTCTCTTGTGACATGTACTTATCTGATATCTTCTTATAACAATAATATTCTCTGATTTTACTCTCTTGTATCATTATTCTCGAACGACAGACACCTACATTTTGTCCTCTTAAAAAGGTAATTTACTTCTATGACACTATTTGATATCAAAACATCACACTCAGCATAATTGCAATGTGCAAGCTGTTTGCGATTAAATATAAAAGGCAGTGAGCCACAAAACTGCAGTATGCCACAAATCTTGCCTAAATGTCAAATATATTGGCAAATGAATTACGTGATATAAATCTGTCAATTTTAGAAGTGAAAAGGCAGAAAAGGTTGAAATTCAAAAATCAAAATTCAAATTTCTATTTACGACTTTCTTCATAGTAATCAAGACAATTGTACTGACTTGTATTGCCTTTTTTTACTTGCGGTTCTGTGTTATTAATATCATAGCTGGCTTACTGCATAAAATGTAGGAGTAATCACGTAATTGATGTATTATTTGTTTATCATTCGTAGTCATTAAAGATGCGCAAATCTGCATGCTAAACTGGTAAGTTCCAGTAACTCATTTATTTTCTTTAAAACTAAGGAGGATCTCCCTCGTGCAAACATCTGCCTTAGCTTTCCTATTTGATTCTATTCGTAATTTGTTCTCTATCAGATTTCACAAATATTTCGGTATATCTGCATTATAGAGAGAATTGTCGATATGTAACATTTTGTATTTTGTTATATATTACCACTGGCTGGGCCAATGCCTCTGCTGGTGGACCGTTAGTTCACGAGGATATTCACCTTCCAAGTAGCGAGTACTTCGGTGCTGGCCCGAAAACCTATTTTATTTAGAAACTTACATTATCTAAATTTAAGAAAAATTTCTTTAAACCTAAGGAGTATCTGCCCCTTGAATAGCTGTCATTAGCTTATTTTTGCTTCTCCTGTTTCAACTCTGTTAGTGATTTGTATTTTATCAGGTTTTACATATATTTGGGTATATGGATTTCCAAATGTTTGGTTTGATTTGCACTGAAGAAATATAAGTTGTCGAAATGGGCATATGCAGAAACTAAATTAACAGTAACTTTTTGTATTTCGTTAATTATTACCACTGGCTGGGCCGTACCTCTGCTGATGGACTGTTAGTTCCCGAGTGTATTCACCTACCCAGTAGCCAGTACTTCGCTGCTGGTCCGAAAACCGATTTTATTAGGAAACTTAAAATATCTAAATTTAAGAAAAAAATTGTTAACACTAAGAAGTATCTCCCTCGTGCAGGTAAACATATATTTGTTCCACCTGACAAAAGTTCCAATGGAACAAATATTATAAACATTTGCATAATATTTCTACCTTTTGGAAAAAGTGTTTATTCCGTTAGGAACAAATATTGTAATATTTGTTCCAGTGGAACAAATCTAATGTAATATTTTGTCCTTTGGAACAAATATTATGGTGGAACTTATATTCTGTCACACAGACCTCTGTCCTTAGCTGGTTTTCGCTTTCCTATTTGATTCTATTCGACATTTGTGCTCTATCAGATTTCACACATACTTCGATATATCAATTCAAAAATGTTTTCATTTGATCTGCATTGAAGAGACATAAGTTGTTAAAATGCGCATTTGCAGAGACTAAATTGACCGTAACTTTTGTATAATGTTATTTTTATAAAAAAAACTTTACTCTTTATAAATATTATCTGTTGATGTTTATGCGCTTAGAGGGAATTAGGTACAAGGAAATGTTCGATAGCAAATTCGAGTCATATTTGTGTAACATGGACATATCTATATGACATTTTAAAGAAATTATTCTTGGTTTTTCGGCAGGGTACGCTAAAACCATATCGCAAATAAAATTTGCAGAGTTCAAATTCATTATGCAAAATAATCCCAAGTAACAGTTCATTATATCAAATGATATAATTATGGGTTGTAAGAATTAAACCACTGACGGGCATAAACGACAATTCTAAGGCAAATTTTATTTCAGGAAAAAAATAAAAATAACAACAAAGGAACTCCTATCCTTATGTTTTCTCCATCGAAGAGACTTATTCTTTTAAATATTGTTTGTTCTTGTGCTGATGTTTCTGATTCGTTGTTCGTCCTATTTTATTTGCTACAAAGCAATTTGAATGAACAAATGGTAACCGTATGAGTAATAAGCCAAAGAGAGTGACAGTTCAAAATAACTCACAATGCAACAGACGACTGATGGAAAATAGTTCAGCATATATTTTTTTTTTCATTTTACATGAGTGGTCTATATCAGCCCTCGATCCTTGGGTTGAAATTACAACCTGGGGCTGATGATGGGTCTGATAGTAAAAGTGCTGCAGGGATGACTTCAAAGTTTGGGTAACATACCCTTGTTTAAGTAAACTATTTGTAAGCAACCGGGCTCTATCAAGGAAATCACTGTATCGAACACAGGCTCTTGAATAGCAAATGAGCTGGGAGATGTAAACTCCGTATGCCGGAGCTGTTGGGATGTTGCTACAAACAAAAGGGGAGTTGACTTTTGGAAAGTCTACCACTGTTGTCAATTTCAAGATGAAGGTCAAGGAATGAGGTCGATGTGGAAGTGTCTGTAGTATCCTTTATTTCGAGCTTTTTTGGATAGATCAGATGAAGAAAATTACCAAAGCGAGGGTTGTTTAATGACAAAATATCATCTATATAACGGAGGCTAAAATTGAAGGAGTGGGCCAGTTTTTTATCTTTATTTTGAAGGAGCCCTTCGATGAATTCAGCATCATAAGAGTAAACAATCATTAGATTATTCTAATCTGTAGCACTCATTTTTAATGTTCGATTGCTCAGATTATGAAAAACGATTCGGATTTGCCATGAATTAGTTGTACTTTCCTGTGAACCATTTTTATTTGTTTAAGTACACATTTTTTTACAAGTATGCATTTCGTTTTTCCGATTGATATACAAGTGCTTTTTCCACGAGTATTGGATTCTGATATTATTCTTGAGTTTCATAAATTCATATTTTCAAACTTTTGCAAAACAGAAATATGCATTGTAAACCATCTCCTTTCTGTAAGTAAAATCATTGTTTACTTTTCATACATTTTTTACGAAGGAAATTTCCGGTCTTTCCTTTCTGTACAAATCATGTACTTATCTTGTTTTCAACCGCGAAATGATATCTCAAATGTACATATTGTGGCCAAGAAAAGAAAAATCAGACGCCTAAATCAGGATCAACTGTAAAGAAGTGAATATATGCCATGAGACTGTTACATTAAACTAGCAATTGATAAAAAAGTAAGTATACTTTTTTGCACATTCAAAAATGGACGAAACAACGGCAGTAGAATACCGAAGGAACAAAGCACAAGATTACACAAATCAAAGTCCAGAGACAAGGCAAAAGCAAGAACACCAAAAGACGGAAGACCAAAGACACCACATGCCTACAAAACACTCGAACGTTACATATACAACACAAAAAACTAAAGCACTAACAGTGTGAACTCTCAATAAACAAGAGTGACATCAGGTGCCCCGGAAGGGTAAGCATGTCCTGCTCTGCACACAGCACCCGTCACACGGTCAGTGAGGAATATGTTCTGAAACATCTGTTAGGTAACTGATTGGTTATTGTCATTTTCTAACCCTTAGACAAAACCAACTGAAACCATGGTAGGTGTAACTTCTCTAACCCTCAAACAGTACCAAGGTGAAATTTTGAAAAGCTTTTGTAATCATTTTAGTATTCAAACGTGGACAAGGACAGATCGGTACCACAGACATCACTAACGAAGACAAAACTAAAATTTAACAAGACAACACAAAAAACTAAAGCACTGACAGTGTGAACTCCCATAAAAACCGAGAGCGACATCAGGTGGTCCGGAAGGGTAAGCATGTCCTGCTCTGTGCACAGCACCCGTCACACTGTCAGTGGGTCAATTCAGGGTAAAGTCGAAACCGGTAATGTCAAATCAGGGAAGACGCAAATCTAGCTGAAAATGTCAGTTTTTATTTGTGACACGGACATTTCATATCTATCTATGATGTCGTGGTGACGGCCATAGAATTTCTGAAGGGACGAAAGTAACAAAGGCTGAACATATCCCTGACTCAGCAGTTTTTGTGACAGTGCTTTTGTCAAAATTAGTCAAGTAGAAGAGGCGTAATGTTAGATCTGATCATGTGCAAACAAGTAAGATAAAAGAGTAAAAATGAATTAATTATAAGGCGTGGATCATTATAATCTCCTGTACACGAGAGTATCCTAGAACTTTTATCGCGTGACAGGTATTTACATTAATCATACCATTTTTTTTCTTATTTATCCTCTTATATCAATATCAGTAATATTTTTCCTACACATTATCAGATATCAAAAACACGTTCCTTTTATCATAGCAATAGATTTACGAGAATATAAACAATTTGCAACAAATCTTCCCTGCCTGTCAGAAGGAGGCATTTCTGACTTGCTGCATGCTAAACAAGACAATTGTTAGGCTGTTTGTCGCCTTTTTATTCAAGTTTCTGTGGTATAAATATATTTTTGGGGGAGTTATGTTAGATTATATTCATATAATATACGAAAACAGAATAGCAATTTGCACTGAAAAGACATTATTTGTCAGAATGGCTATATGCAGAATCTAAATTTACAGTAACTTCAGTATTGTATTAATATGTAAAAATGGTGAGCCCCGACAGCGGCATCTTTTCAGTTTTTGTTTAAATTTATTTCAGTGGCGTGATATGGATAGAGCTATCAGGCAATCGCAGTCCATCGATATACACTTTTCTATACTGAACATCAGGAGAAACGCACCACATGTGTCTTGCTGCTCTGCTTCTATACTGTTTTTGTTTTATTCCTCCCTCATGTATATCATTAAATTTTAAAAGTCTTAAACATGCAAACCGATTTACTTCAAAACAATTTGTATAGAAAAGGTAGGCCAAAAAAGTTAGAGAATTTCTTTCCGTAAAATGATTTTGTTGGAAAGTTAATTATCCAGATACACCTATCAATGTTTTACAGTTAAGAACAAAGGACTGATTTTTTTTTTTTTTTTTTTTTTTTTTTTTTTTTTTTTTTTTTTTTTTTTTCTTTTTTTTGCGAAACGTAATTCTTTGAGAAATTGAAATTGAGTATATCTACTTATTTTAAAGCAATAACACTAAAAAACTGACGGAACATAGGTAATTACAAGTATAAAATTCCAGAGGAATGGTATAAACTAGAAAACAAAAAACACGAGATACCCACAAAAAACAAGACAATGATATGTAAATAAACAGTGAATGGATATGGAGTAAATACACCTGAAACAAAGTCTCTACAAATACATGGCAAATCCGAGCAATGGAACAAATCTTTTATTGTTTTTTTTCATCTTGTAGTCACACGTTGATCTTTGTAAGTAAGTTGAAGACGGATCCTAGTACCGATTTGAGTGGAATTAATTGTTCAATGTCGAACAACGCTACATCCATGTCTCGTAAATGTGGTGTCGTCACAACGGAGCTTAAATCAATGCGCAAAGTGTTCTTACAATCGCTCTCATCCGTTTCCCCACAAAAAGGTTAATCGAAGACAGTCACGACAAATTAACAACCATGTAAGAGGCAATCGTCGATTCAATTGCAAGAAAATTTGGCATACTTAAATCATGAGGTGGGACACTTAAAACAGGTTGCAAGAATAGCATTTGGAAATTGAAATAAAATGCAAAAAATTTGAAAGTAGGGTAGTATACTGTTCTGAGACATTCTTTCAATAATATGTACACCATAACGGATGAACAAATAGCTCTAGCATTGGGATCTTTTTACAGCCTCTACGTAGAAAGTAATAAGCCATAAACTTTTTGGTAGATTTTCTTTCAAAACTGAACTTTTTGCAAATAAACGCACTTACATTTTTGTAAGAAATAGATTTAAGACGCAATTGATAAAAAAAATTGTTTTTCTCCCACCTCGAACACGGGAATCCATTGATTTCTCGGTGCAAGACTTTTCTTTTTCACCCTTCTTGTAGTGTTTTCTATGTAACCAAAACCTTTGTTAGATTTTCCGGTCTCATCCGTAGGTGAGACAAGTAACACGCACTTCTTACAGCGAAATTATGGTCATCATCGTCTTAAATGTTTTTCAGTTTGGTAGGTATAACGAACGCAACAGAATTGATAATTAGCGTACATTGATATGGTTGTTGCTGTCTTTAAAAAAAAACAAAAAAAAACGATAAAATGTGTTCATATTGACAACTATAGGTATCATACCACCATTGATTGTTCCCTATTTGTCTTTGTGACATTGGTCATTTTCTGAGATCCATAGCACATGTACTATCGTTTCAAATAAAGCAGCGAAACTTCTTACCTAATTAATTAGATAAATATTGAGCCCCACACAAACTTTGAGGACAACTTTCATTTAATGTAAAAAATGCACTCCACCGGAAGTATACTACTAGCATATATCTTTCACTTTCACTGCCAACCCGTGAAATAGCCATGTCATTGTTTTAAACCAAAACAAATTTATTACAACTTATAGGAATAAAAGATTTTCGGGGTACCTAAGATGTTCAGGTTAATTATATTGGATACAGAACTATTTCAATCATCCCATAGAAATATCCATACCCCATTGATTAAGTACTTTTTTAACAATGCAACCCGAGCGGAAGAATTACGTGTTGGTGGTATGATACCTATGATTACAAAAAATTTCGTTATGCTGTAAACGTGTTTCGAGGAGTAACCTCTCATCAGCAGCATTAAATTCAAATAATATGGAAAGCCATAGCCTAAAAGAGGTCTAAAAAGAAGTACTCATTTTCAAAAATATCGAAATAGGAAGCCAAATCCAGTACCAAGGACATCTACCGAGTGCAATACACGGAATGAAGCCTCAGTATTTTCAAGTGGTTAGAATTTTGATAAAAACAGCAAATTTCTATAATACGCAAGGTAAAATTTTCATGTCAGATATACAAAAATACAAAAATAGATAACGATAGGAACTCGGGATAGTCGGACTTGGTACAGGCACTAGCAACAGCTAGCGGAAGGGTTAAATAGGTTAACCTCCCCTTTCTCTATCCCGTTTCCATATAGTATAATAGACATGTAAAAGATGGGATAACAGGAAACTTGTCGCTTTTTTCTTTGATTTTGAAACAAAACAAGTATTTAATATAACTTTTATGCTGAACTAGTTTCCTTCAGTAACGAGTAATAAGGTGCCGATTCGATCTGCACAAAGAGATATTAATCGCCACATGCAGAAATTTTATTTAGAGTAATTTCAGTATTTAAATTTCCCCCATGCTTTAGCGGGCGGTATATAGTGATCATGGTGTTTGTCCGTCCGTCCGTTCGTTCATCCGTCCGCCATAGGGTACCTACTTTGTGGCAACAACTCCTCGTAGACCATTTGATGAAATTCTCTGAAACTTTCACAGAATGTTCAGTACATATTGTCATTGTGCAACAACTATTTGAAAATTTGATTAGATTTTTTTTCTAGAATTAAGCGGGGGAGCGGGATATGACTTAGTGAGCTTTGCTCACAGTTTCTGTAGTTTATAGAAGTATTTTTTGTACTCGGATTGAGTAGCTAACCATTATTTTTTTCATAAAACAAAGACTTATTTAATGGGAAAAAAGCATTAACAAATCAAAGACAGTATTGTACGCTATATAACAAATTACTAATATTATGTTTTATTGTAGATCAATGTCTTCAAAGTCTTGATTTTGAATTCTCACAGCAGTTTTTTATCACCCATTATCAGCGTAATTGACTATTAATTATGGTTAAGATTTCTTACACCGAAAAACAAGAAGTCGGTGAATAATAAAATCAGATATAAATCTTAAGGAAAGCACACGGTCAGTAAATAAGGACTAAACATGTGACTATATGAACTTGACATATGAATATGACATTAAGCCGTCTCGCAACATATATTTTTATTTGAGATATATACAGTATGATGAAGAAAATGCGGAAATCAAAATCATCATTTCTATCATTAATTTTTGTCTTAACTTTTCAAGATTCAATGATGATCGTTAGATCCAGAAAAGATAGTATTTAGAATCATTGTTTGCTTAATTAAGTTTAAGCTCTTGTTGGTAGTTAAAAAAACTTGGGATTGTCAATAGTAAGAATTTCGTCAAAAAACTTGCTATTACTGCTGGAAATTGATATAAGTTTATGACTGCTTTGTACTACTCCATTTTGTAGTTTTTTTTTCTCATAACGTCCCGTTCGTAGCGGAAAAGATCTGCCATGAGAAGTCACAATTTGTATTCATGGGAATTTCAATGACCGGATGATAAACAATGTTACCAAAACGAATAAAGTTTTGTCTAGCAAAAGATTCAGTGCCTTAATCATATTATCATCGCAAGATTGTTGTAAGTGATATTACAGAAGAATCCTTGCTTTTTGTTACAACAAATGAAATGCAGACAAGAAAATCTTAAAGATCATTTAAAAAGTTTTCCAAATTCTAATTTAATCAAATTATTAGGAAGGGTTGTAGGAAGTGTAGAAAAATTAAAACTGTCAATAGATGAAACTGGCTTTAAGTTTTGGGTAGCCTATTAGTAAGCAACCGAGCTCTTCCAAGGTAGTCACTGTAGCGACCGCAGGCCCTTGGGTAGTGAATGAGCTGGGAGATGTAAAACTTCATATGTGGTGCTTTTGAAATGTGAAGTTGACGTTTGGAAAGTCATCGCGTTTGTCACACAGCCTAGTAGTGTATCTCTGTTGTCAATTTCAAGATAAAAGTCAAGGAACAAGGCTGATGTGGAAATATGTGTAGTATCCGTAATTTCAAGCTCTTTTACATAGATAAGATGAAGAAAATCACCAAAGAGAGGCTTGTTTAGTGATAGAATATCATCTATATGAAGGAGGCTGAAATTAAAGGACTGGGCTAGTTTTTTATCTTTATTTTGAAGAAGCCCTTCGATTATTCAGCCTCATGCGAGTGAAGAAACAGATCGGCTAAAAGAGGTGCACAGTTTATGCAGTTGGAAAACAAGTCCCCAAAACTGGACAAATATAGTGTCGATCAGAAACTCTAACATTTTGATCACTTCTTCCTCTGTATATTTTTTTCTGTGATTCAGAGTTGTATTTCTCAAAGTATGCTTGTTCTCTGCCTAAAACTATGTACTTATATTTTCGTTCGCCGTTCGTACGGCAGAAGATCTATGAATTAAATCTTTCTCCCGTGATTTCAGTTGTTCGTGAGGAATGGTAGTATAAAGCGTGGAGAAGTCAAATTAACAAACTAGTCAAAAGTTTCAGTGCTGTTACAGTGTGATAATGATCTTGATCTTAAGATATCAAAGATATCAAGCAGATCTTTAGAGTTTTTTAATATCCACATATCATTTACACCACTTCTTGAAAAGCTAGTATCACAATGTTTTTGAAGGTCCTCTTTTATGGCTGTCAATATGGGGGTTAATAGCTCAAAAATACGTTTTGCAGAATATTGTGCAGATCCAGCGACGTACCGTTGTTTGTATGGGTATTTGTGTTCTTTTGGTACCCAGTACAAGGACGGGAGATCAGTGTCTTCATCTTTGTTTGAAATCCCAAAGGAAAGCAAAACAGATTTATGGTTCTGTAATATCTCTTCCTTAGACAGAGTAGTAGCTGTGTAGGTTAAATTGCCCTTGGCATTACTTAGTTCTTTCTTTACACTGCACAATCGATGTAATGATTTTTACAAATGCAGATGATGTTATTAGGGCCTTATCTGCCGGAACAATGACATATTTGTCATGAATGGAAGACAAGTATCTGGCAATATCGGCATTTTTGAAAATGGATAATGCTTTCGTTCTCATTGACCCTCGAAGCTGACTGATTCGTTTAAGAATCATGGACCTCACAGCCTTAATCCACTCCGAAAGAGAATCCAGGTCTCCATCTTGTTCACGTTTAATCCGTTTTCTGGCATAGTCTTCTAAAGCATCCATAAGGAGTTTAGAATTTTGCTCCCAGTTAATGGATTGTGGTTCGGGGAATTTTGATTACTTTGCAAGGGTTTCATGGAGAGACGGGTTTTCGATGATATTCCTGTGTCCCGTTATGACGCGACTACAAGGACTATATCTGTAAAATGAATTTAAACATGAACAATCGTGTGGTTTAAACTAGAGTCCGTCGGTGACAAGGCTTTGCAATACACGTTTATGGTTGAAAATCTTAGATGCTAGCGGTGAAGTATAGGTATATGAGATGTTTGGAACTGAAAAATAATTGAAAATCCTTCTAGGTCTTTTTGTAACAAAACGAAATGATAGGGATGTCCAGGTTGTCAAAGTAATCGAGTACAACTTTTTGTAAATCACACTGGCTAAAATTACCGAAATGCGTAGATCTCATACACAATCAGCATATTGCAGCACAAAAATTGAAATTTTATTGAAATATTATCTTTTAAATTTTGGATACATGATTTCTATTGTGAAACAAAGAATTGTGTTGTGCTGTCTTGACAAGTGTCAGTGTCAACATGGTTTCATTCAATCACCTGTTGCATTAATGCCATGTTGATGTGTTGTTAGTCTGTAGCTAGTTCTGTGTATCGTAACGTCATTTATCCCCATATTTTGATAACTTTATCAATTAACCCTGTAAACATGTTACTCATTACAAATGCTTTAATTAAATAACATTTAAAATGCCCGTTCCAAGTCGGGAATATGACGGCTTGCCAAAAATGTTCTGTGTTGGATTGTGTTTCCCTGATTTAGTCGAATGTTATACGGATTTTCCTTACTGGTCTCTTCCTTTGATCGTTTCGGACTTTTATTGTCACTTTCATTTACCCAACCACATAGCAAATCTCCAATCTGAAGATGAATACTGTTGTAAGGACCGACCATTTAACTTGAAAGGGGCTATGGTTTTCCCCAAAAAATATTTTGAAGCTGAATTTTGTTTGCCTTTTTTGTTTCTGGTGTTGCCATTGTCCTTGGATTGTTCGCTTTTAGATGACGGTTCGGTTCTCACTTACTTTATGTGAACAAAAAATATTTTGGCTGCAAAAATGATGAAAAAAATATTCCAAAGGAGGCTTTCTGCCCAAACAAATAATGCTAATCTTGAATAAAAAATATTTAGTTGATACAAGCGAAGCGCGAAAAAAAATTTCTGTTCAGAATAAGAAAAAACATAAACCCCTTGAAGGCCGTGTACCATATTGAAACAACATGTTCTGTTAAAGACGCAGTGGTCAGGTTAGAGTTTGTGAGATACTGGATAGAATTCGTGAAAAGTTCTTAAATGTGGACTTGTCAGTAGTTGATGATGTGCTTTTGTGTACATTGTAACTGCAATTTAAGTAAAATTGTATTACACGTTTGCAGGGACATCAGTATAGGTCAATTTACATTCTAGGTGAAAGGATAACTATATTAGTAGTTGATACAAATAGCAGGTACTTTAATTCTACAAATGGTCATTTCGACAGCTTTGAGTGCATATTAATAAATAAACGCATTTTGAGGACAAGAAGTCAAACTGTAAAAGGCACAAATAGCACAAAAATCAGTCATGGACAGTATATTTTCATTACAGAGATTCTTGGTTATACAAAATGAATAAATCAGTAAAGTGTGAATTATTTTTGAAAAGCAATCTCTCAAAGAATTAAGTGAGATACACATGTTCAAATCATAAATTCTGTGAAGTGCCAAGTGTCGGGGCTTCATAGTTAATGAAGGGTTGATTTCACAAAATATCTACTGTTGAAAGTTTCTGAAGTTCTGGATAAAAAGAGGGAAGAATTCAACAATTTTGCAGGGTGATAAGCACATCACCAAATTCATATAGCATGCTGTATAGTATCAAAGGATCAAAGTTAAATGCGTTTCCAGATTGAATGTAACACTATAAAGTGAGTAACATGGATATGGGTTTAAACGGCTGGAAGAGTTTATTTCCCTATACAGTTTCCTTATTTTCCACATCAATTGTCGTCCGCGTCACGATATTCAACACACTATAACTCGAATTTGCATCCCTTACGCCGCACGATATTCAACACACTATAACTCGAATTTGCATTCCTTGTAATCCACTGATAAATAAAACCACGTACCTTAAACTGATTGGCAAAGTTCACCGTGTCCTTCTTTGGAGGTCGGAGACCTAATAATTTCTTCAACAGTCTAGTTTTAGATCTTGATTTAGGTTTGACAGCATATAATACAGCTACTGCTCCTCGTCGTTCAATCTAACAAAAATAATGTATTTATTTTCAACTTATTTAAAAGAAAACGCCAACAAATCTTTCAACAATGAAAGTGTATAGTATTTCTGTAATTTAATATTCGGTTCATGGATTTCCAAATGTTTTGCTTTGGTCTGCACTGAAGAGAAATAAGTTGTCGAAATTGCCATCTGCAGAAGCAAACTTGGCAATAACGTTTATATTGACTTATTCTTTAACGGTGTGCCGATACCTCTGGTATAGGACTGCAAGTCCCCGAGAGTGTCCACCAACACGGGAGTCAATACTTCGGTGCTGGCTCGAATTGGAAATTTGCAATATATAAATTTTTATGCAACTTCGGTATTTTTGTATTTTCATGAAATTTTGTTTAAAATTTAAGAGATTCTCACTCGAACAAAGCTTTGTCCCTTGCTGATTTTCGTTCTCCATTTAGGTCTTACATGCATGCTGTTTGTTCTCTATGAGCTTTCATTCAACTTTCGTTTCATGGTCGTCTAAATGTTTCCATTTGATCCGCACTGAAGAGACATAAGTAGCGGCATTGAAGACACATAAATAGCGGAAATGTCCATCTGCATAAAACAGTAACGAAAGTATTTAGTTATTTAAGAGCGAATGTCAGTTAAAAGGGTTTTATTTAACACAAGTTTGATATTGTTACTTATTTACATGGGGATTGTATCGGACTTCAATCTTTTTATTTTCATTTTGCTATCATTAATAGACTACTGCCATGCGGATACTACAAGTTTTTTTTGTCCATTATTGGGGTAAGAACGATAACTGTGACGATGTGTGCCCTATTCGAATAACCCAGTATTAGAAGAAGCCTATGTTTAAACGCAAGGATGTTACAAATTTCGAAAACATTGCATATATTAAATAGAGATTACGCAAATATTTTATGTGTTAGTCTTATAACGTGAACACAATGTTTATAGTTTCAAATTTGAACATTCAAAATTCTATGAAGTGTTTATTGACTGTATGTATATATATGTGTGTCCCATCAGACATAAACTGTGAAGAGCAAATGTCACAAAATAAAACACAATTAGCTTTCAGACGTAATCCTGTATTTAATGTCATTAACAAGTACCAAAATGTCAAATGCTGATACAACTTCCTCTGTACAACCAAGGGCATGTTATCAGATCTGCTCCAGTTGTTATTTTATTATCCAGACAGTATTGAAATAAGACTGATTTAGAGTAGTAAAGGTAACCTTGGAAACTATGGAAGTGCTAGTCACTCAAAAGTTGTCATAAAACCAAACTTACAAAGGTCACACAAAAAATGTCGCATAACCCAATAATTAATCTAAAATATAAGTTGCACATGCAGTCAAAACTTACGAGCTTTAAAGGATTAAGAAAAAAATACTTGAAATTGATAAAAAGACTGGTCACAAAAAAATCGAAAAACAAAGATCAGAAAGGCCATTATAAGGAATGGGAAGAACGGTGATTCCTGGTTCTGTGAGACATTAATATTTTTAAAGTTAGGGTAGATGCTTACTAATGGTATTAGTATTTGATTTAAGGTCACTTAATTAATCAGGAAAAGATATGGAGTAAAAGCACATGAGACAAAGTCTCTACAAATACATGGTAAAAACAAACAATGGAACAACGCTTTTATTGTTGTTCTTCGTAAGTGATTTGCACTAGCTGATTCGCTTTATAAATTGTATATCGAGTCTTTAGTAGAAGAAAAAGAAATTCTTTTAAAAGGGTTCATCTTAAACTTACAAGTCTTGTAAATGTGTGCTTTGTATAAATCCTTATAAGCTGATTAACAAAGAAGTAAAATTACATTTTAAACTTTTATAATCAAAACAGGTCAACTACATTCGAATTAAACATATCCAATAAACACGTTAGAAACTGTAGTAATTAATATTGCAAGAATGGAAATCATCTATCAGAATTGTAGAATAATTATCATATAATCAACAGATTGACATTACAATCAATTTTTGCTTTGCATGAATGGACAACATGATTACTATTTACTACCCGCTAACAGTGTGAACCCTTAAACATGAGTGTTATCGGGTGCTCTGGAAGGTTGAACATGACCTACTGCACATGTGATACCCGTCACATAGCTAGTAAAAATATATAGTGTTGAATAATCTGTTCAGTAGCTGATTGGTTGACAATTAAAATTCATAGTACGTGTTACTTTTCTAACCCTTACACAGTACAAAGATAAAGGTTGATCTGTTAAACTCTTCAGTATTCAGACAATTACAAAGACATATCTGTAGCACAAATTTATCTACGAGGACAAAACTAAGATATCACAGTTTGATGTACAACACACACTATTACCGGCAGTCTCATCTACAGTGGCTATCCCGCCTGCAGATTTGTAAACAACTTGAAGACAGAAGGTGATGCTTTCACTTACAAATAAATCATATAAATATTCAATAATATATTTGTCGTTTATTCTTTAAATGTAGCTAACATGTCTATGAATATTAATGGCAAATACTAATTAACGATCTTTTGAAACTTCGGAGATTTTGAGGATGAAATTTGCAATTTACAATTTTATTGCTGAAAATCTGCATTAAAACACTTTTCATGTAAAACGCCTTTATAAAACTTAAAAATTTCGACGCTTATGTAATGTACAACATTAGATTTATTGTATATGAAATCTAGCTTTTCATTTAGTACTGCATAACGGCGGAATCCTCATTTTATTTCCAGCTCTTGGCAATCCCGAACAACAGGTTTTAAAATTATTGACTATCACTGAAAACAGATAGTGACGATCCCAAACGATAAACTACGCTTAAAAGAAACAAACAAAATTATTTGTGGGTAGCGTAGTAAACATATTGTTTATATCTTTTTTTTCATAAATTGGTGGTCTGTATATGTTACCGGAGCTTTCATCGAGTTCTGGGCAAAATAAAGCAAAGCTGACCATATAAATTTCATGAACAAGAGGCTCTCAAGAGCCTGTATTGCTCACCTAGAGCATAAATTCCAAGAACAAAAAACTCTCAAGAGCCTGTATCGCTCATCTGGAGCACGACCAATGAAAAAACGTTTTTGTTAAAGGGTCTTAATTTAAAACTATGTAAAGTAACATTTGTGTCAAATGGTCCACCATATAACAATTTTTCCCTGCTACCTGCTTTCTTGATCAGCACTTCGTGCCATATTTCTTATGAATGCATTAAGAAGTTCTTTGTATGTACTTCTCATAGGGTCCAATTTAGAAAATTCCCTGCTGGGAACCATGTTTGGTGACAATTCGACAACAGAGTAAAAACATTTGGTCAAAGACCTGAACAACATATTTTTTGCAAGGACAATCTAACACTTTTGTGGCAAAGTTTGGTTCTGATTGTCTCAGCACTTTCAGAGGAGAAGATCTTTGAATGTCTTTTCCAAAAGGGTCCAATGTTAAAACTATGCTCCCCGTTAGTGGCCATCTTGAATATAGCGGTGGCCTGAAAAACACACATTTTTTTGCAGAGGACAACCTTAAGACTATCGTTGCCAAGTTTGGTACCAGTTGTCTCAGTGAAAGTGTTTCCCTAAGATCCAATGTTAATTTTTTTTCCCTGTTGGTGGCAGTCTTTGATATAGCACCGATACGAAAAACAACGTTTTTATTTTTTGCAGAGGACCATCTAAAGACTATTTTGGCCAAGGTTTTTTCCAATCAGCTCAGCAGATTCAGATGAGAAAATCTTTGAAAGCTTTTCCCATAGGGTCCAATGTTTAAACAGTTCCCCACTGGCAGCCACCTTGGATACAACGCTGACTGAAAAACAACTTTTTTGCAGGAGGACAACCTTAGGACTACTATGGCCAAGTCTGGTTCCCATTGGCTCATTAGTTTCGGAAGAGATCTCTTAATGTGTATTCCAATAGGGTTCAATGTTAAAACAATGTTCCCCGCTGGCAGACATTTAAGATAAAGCGCTGACCTGAAAAACATTTTTTTTTCGCAGGGGACCACCTAAGAACTATTGTGGAAAAGTATGGTTCTACTTGACTCAGCACTTTCAGAAGAGGAATATATTTGAATGTATTTTCCCATTGGGTCCAACGTTAAAACTGTGTTCCCCGCTGGCGGCCATCTTTGTAGAGGACCACCTAAGGACCATTGTGGCCAGGTTTGTTTCCAATTGGCCTGGTAGTTTCAGAGGAGAAAATCGTCAAAGAAAAGTTTACGCCAGACGGACGAATTTTGGAATTAACTCATCCCTCAACATTTATACAAAGCTCCGGTTAATTCTGCAATATAGTTCTTAGATATTTAATCCTCAGTTTATTGGAGGAAGAGTAATAATAATAATAAGAAGAAGAAGACTTCGTCATGGGTGACATAAAAAATAAAGAAAACAGAACAATACCGCTTACGTCCGCGGCGACATAAATACGAAAAGGAATAAAAAAAAAGAAGAAGTCGCACTAATATATGATTTTTAGCAAGAACATGCTGATAAATTTCAATTCTTGCAAATATCATTTTTAAGGTAGTACGGAAGTCCTTTGTGATTTAAGCATGGACACATCAATATAATGCACTGGATGAAAATAGAAAACGGGGTTTGGCAGATGAGGGGTTATGATTAGAGAAATTTAATACAGTGCTGAGAAGTGGGAGGATGGCAGGCGCGGGAGATTAAGAAAGTGGGCTTAGATTTCGGAAAAAGAAGTTGTGAGATTTGAATTGGAGGTTGTAGAGGGTGGGTTATTAAAGTGGATAACAAGAAGGTGGAAGAGTATGAATACTTGTTTACCCCTATTCATAGCTAACCTTCGTATTTACTTTTCTAACTAAGTCTGTCCGGGAAGTCAGTGAACCCGTTTTCTCAATATTTCTGAAAACTGAAATTTTTGTACTGATAAACAATGAAATGATATGAAGGAAAATAAATAAAAAATGTGGAAAACTCGAATTCAAAATGGGGAAATACTAACCGCACTGCCGTATAATCTAGGAGTCAACAAACATTTAACCTTAAGGGTTTTATGGTTTCCATACCCTGCCTCACAAAGTCGTAGGGTATAATGTAAAAACCTGAGTTATGTGTACGTTCTTGAGTTCTTCTGTCTGTCTATCCCTCCGTTTCCGTGGAAGATTTCCCCATGATAATATGTTTAAGAAATAACGTAGAGTCTAAAACTTGGTTTTAGTTCTTTAAAACAAGTCATGCTAAGTCTAAGTTAAGCTCAAAGGTATAGTTGGTTCTAGGACTATGCCCTTTAAAGTTTCATTTTTTTTTACTTTCCTCAAAATAACTTTTGAACGAAACAAAGTTGTTTACAACTGAACATTCTGTACTCTATCAACACTTTTTTGAAAATGCATTGTTCACAGCCCTAAAATGTAAGAAAAACATGACCCCCAAGTGATAAATGTGATTAATTATAATTAAATGGCATGATTACTATATGAGTTCGGGATTGCCACTTCCCAGTTATAATCTGTTGTCAGTGATAACTATGTCTGTTGTTTGTGATAGCCAAAAAAAGTGTTACCTCTGAAATAAAATGACGATTTCGTCCATATGAGGAGGTAAATGAATGACAGTTTTTGATATATAATCAATAAAGACCTATATTTTTTATATGTATTAAAATACTAAAGCTAATTTCCGTATTATTGCAAAATTAAATTATTTTTCGGACGATCTCGTGTAATAGTCTTTAATTCACCGAAAACTCCCGATCTATGATACTTCATACAGTAGTATTTGACTCATATGTTAACCTATACATATAAAATAAATAGCAAAACAATGGAAAGGTTCAATGGGATATAAACAAAATTATGATACAACAAAAGACTTACGATCTGTCACGGCAAACTTGTTTACATATCTGCAGATGTGATAGCCACTGTAGATGGGATTGCCGGTAATAGGATGTTTACAAGACAACACAGAAAACCCAAGCACTCTTCAAATTATCGAAGTTTTAGATTACTTTTATTCTGGTGATGGTATATGATTATTCTGGTGATGGTATATGATTATGAGGTCATTGTTGAGAGCTACTCACCTCCAAGTGTTCCAAAGCTTTTATAATGTCAATAATTATTTCCTCGTCACATCCCTGTCGAAAATTTACCAAAAATGCAGCATTTTTTCTCTTTAATATCAAAAATATCACATCTTGTAAGTACACTAAATATCTACATGCCCCATCTAGGTCCCAGAGTCGTGTACCGTCACTTGTAATCGGAAATGTTACAAGTGGGTTGCCCACTAAATCAGTCCCTCCTGTTAAAAAAAAACAGATTATATAGAGGATACATTACTTTAAAGAAACATGTTGCAGCTGATACAAATATTTCACAGCAAATAGGTTTTGAAACCCCTCCTAACATACAAAATGAAATATGACAACACAGATGAAATGTAAAAATAAAGCATTAATATTGGTGTTTGTGATCTTGTTTATCCCCGCACTTTCGAATGAATGTTCGGGGATATTGTCGTTGGCCTCGTCTGTCCGTCCATCCGTCCGTCACACTTTCTTGCGATGAGAACTACTCCTACATTTTTTAATTTAGGGTTTTAATTTTGTTATAGAATTGTTGCATATATGCTGCAAATGCTCAATTAGCTTTCGGATATTTCATATTTGTCTTGGTGCAAACAAGAGGCCCAAAGATGTCGATTTTGACACATGTGCATGCGAGGCGAACTCCTCCTACATTATTAGATTTAGGGATTTAATTTTGTTGTGGAATTGTTGCATATGGTCTGAAGATGCGCAATAAGTTTTCGAGTTTGTTTTTATTTTTATCTTTATGCAAACAAGAAGCCCCGTGACGTTGTTTTGACAGAGACCCCAAATGTGGTTTGCGACACATACAAATGTATGGCATGTGACGCAAACTCCTTCTGCAGTTTTGGATTTAAGTATTTAATTTTGTTGTAGAATTGTTGCGTATAGTCTTTATGTGCAATAAGATTTAAGAATTTTGATTTCGATTCCAACTTTGGTAAATTTCCCTGAAGATGTCAAAGACTGTTATTTTTGGACATTTTAGCATTTAATCTTACATTTTTGCAAGTATTTTGAAGAAACAAAATACTGAAAACTTAGAATTCCCAAATTTGATTCCAGTTTTGGTAAATATCCTGAAAAATAACAAAGACCAGTATTTTTGGAAATCTATCTAGCAACCATATTTTTAGGATTTGTGTCGCTTAGGAAAATTATTTTCAACAACTGGGTTTCCAAAATGATTGATTCCAATTTTGGCAAATGTTCTGATGAAGGTCTCAAAGACCACTTCTACTTTTTTCAATTCTACTTAGCCACCATGCTGCTAGGGCTTGTTTCGATTAAGGCAATCATTTTCACCAATTGGATTTCCAAAATACTTGATTCCAATTTTAGAAAATTTCATGACAGTCTCAAAGACAACTTTTTTTTATGAGTTCTACTTGGTAAATTTCCTAAAATTGTCAAAAACCACTATTTTTTTAATTCTTCATTACAACCATAGTTTAAAAAATTGTTACAATTAGAAAAAACATTTTCACCTATTTGATTTCCAAAATATTTGATTCAAAGATTGGTAAAATTCCTGAAAATCTGAAAGAACACTTATTTTTTGGAATTCTGTCTAACAATCATGTATTCTTGAATTCCTTATGGTAAAAATAGCGACTATCAATAGTTTAACTTCAAAAATGTTAAGAAAACTATAATTGCTTTCACTTCGGTTATTTGCTCTGATAAAAAAAACATGGAAAGGAAGGTATAGCGGATAAATTGTACAGCGGAAAAGTGCACAACGCCTCCATTAATTTAATTCATGAGAATATTTGTCATAGTAAGTGTAATATTTGCAAAAATGTATTAAAATCGGGAAATTTTAGATCAAGTCATCGGGAAGACAACGTTACCAAGTCGTCACAATCAGTATCTAAGACGTTTCATCTTCGTTTCCCTGATGGCGCAATTACAGACTAAAACACTGTAATTAAAATGTAATTTAAATCTTTGCGATAATGATTTCAATGTGAAAATGTTTGCCAAAAACATACTTTTAGTTGTAAAAAACTTAGATGAGAGAATGCTACATTTAGAGAAAGAAATCGGCAAATATCCAAAGATTTGAAAATAAATTAATAGAAACCAAAACCGCTCTCCAGAAATTAACAGAAAATATTAATGTAATGGAATCTTCCATTAGAGAACTGAATATAAAGAATATTAAATTGGAACATTTTTCTCAAGAACTTCAAGGATCCATTGAAAAGGCCGAACAACAATTCATCAGATATAAAGAAGAGTTTCGAAAATGTAAAAATAACAAAGAAGAAGAAAATGAAAAGATAAGGAAACTACATGAATATGTAACAGAAGTCAGATGTCATTCAATGAAAAACAATCTCATTTTTTCGGGACTCCCGTATAATAAAAATCAAACATGTAAGGACATCATTAGAACATATGGGTATCGATCAACAAATAGAAATAGAAAACGCACATATATTTGGTAAACCCGGTCCAGCAGGAGTTAAACAGTAGTAGTACATTTTCTTCACAGAAAAGATTTGGATTTAGTCTTGAAAAATGGATGTCGCCTGAAAGGAAAATTCTATAGTGTGAATGAGCAATTCCCGTTAGACATTGAAAAGCGGCGTAAAATACTATATCCAATTTTCAAACAAGCAAAACTGGAAGGAAAGAGGGTAAAATTAGTAAGAGACAAACTTTAAATAAACAATGTTTTGTTTAATCCTTGTTCAAATAGCCTTTTCAATGATCGCGTATCGGGATTAACAAGGGGTGATTGAAATGCATTTTCATACAATTTAAACAATATCTTTTTTTATATGCATGAATGATTATTTCTCTTTTATTTATTGTGAAACCACGAATTGATGATGTATTTTTATTTATTTTTTTCAAATGACTAATATTAATTCATTGTTGTAGCTGTCGTTGCATTGTAATGTAAGTTGTCTTATGTTCTGTTACCCTCTTGTAGCAAGTACTGTGCCTAAGTTGTAATAAACTTGTCTTGTCTTGTCTTTCTGTGCCAAACAGGGAGTGCGAGATCACTGT
This sequence comes from Modiolus philippinarum, assembly GCA_002080025.1. Taxonomy (NCBI): domain Eukaryota; kingdom Metazoa; phylum Mollusca; class Bivalvia; order Mytilida; family Modiolidae; genus Modiolus; species Modiolus philippinarum. The sequence continues at coordinate 61,141 of MJUU01007447.1, read as the reverse complement.
CGTTTCTTTCAGGCATTTTCCTAGTATTTTTCTGTATTAGAATTTACATCTTCGGTCTTTTGAATGTGTCACCTTTTCACCTTTTAGAATATAACTACCGTATTATTTTTACACATTATTTACTTGAATTGGAGACGTGATTTGTAGCTGTATACTGCAAAGGCTTGTTAAATCATTATTCTATAATTTGGTTGACTTAATAGCTATAACGATTTGTGCAGTTTTGTCAACGGGACAAAGAAATACGAAACGCATTTTTTCTTTGAATTTAATAATTAACAAGAATTTATACCCAGACACATTTATTGCAAATGTATATATTTATTCATATTTATACTATTTTTGATACGTCGACGTCACAAATTCCTCAGTTGAAGTCGAAATTATAATTTCTAGTTATTTGACAATTAGGTATTTCAGATATCCCAGATCATCCTGGAATGTGTAAATATTGATATGTTTATATCACAATTATGTGTGGAAGTTGGAGATATGTGAATTCATTTTATATCAGTATATTTGTCAAAGCGTCATTTTAGTCCATTAGTTTCATAAATATATCGCCTTCTAGTTTTGTTTAGACAAAAAATTGTGCTTTCTGACTTGCAATCTGTTTGCTTGCATGGTACTTTTCGTCTTCACCTTTTTTCTCCTATACATGTTTTATTTATATGTTTGTTATATTTCACTTGCTGAAGCTACACTCACTCGAATCTTGTGTATTCTGATAAAGGAATCTGTCTTGAATTAATGTAAATGTTTCCACAAACACTTCATTTATCAAAGACAGAAAACTTAAAGAAAGTGTGTACTGTAAACCGGGAATTTTTCGCGATTTTCGCGTTTGGAATGGCAGCGCGAAAATAAAACGGCGGGAATATACTTGTCTATTATTGAAGTCAATGGTCAACATCTGGGCAGCGCGAATTCAAAACTGCGAACTAAAATCCTGTCAATTTACCGCGAAATAAAGACGGCGCGAAAATTTCCCGGTTTACAGTATATATTTTACATATTGTATTTTTGGGGGGCGGGGGTATTCTAGTGTAATGACGAATTAACTAACTTAAACAATGCTATCGTCATCACCACAGATATTTTATGGTCGACATCGCGATCTCGTTTACCGCTTTTGGATATCAGTTTTCCAGGTGACAACAGATTCTTAATTAGAAGAAGATCGGTATTTAAGGATATTACCCTCTACAGCTAAAGTAACTTTTCCTCTACTGGGTTTGACTTGTATCGGTTTTAAGAAGCAGGAGATGCTTACTCTACCGGTGCACCTGATCAGACTTGTGGTTTTTATTTGGTCTGTGTTGTTCATCTGTGTATGTGTGTGTCTGTGTCTTCATTACTCTGTTCTGTGCCATACACATGTTATGCCTTTGTTTGTTTATTTCCATTGTCTTTGGATTATTCATTTTTCGAGTGACAGTTCGGTTTACACTTAATTTACTTTCCTTGTTAATTGTATACTACGTGTGGCAGAATAAAAACATAGCAAATAAGAAACAATGACTCAAAAATCAAAACAGATGAGTTCAAAAAATTGTTAAACTCGACTGTTTTGATTTCGAGTTACCTGCTTTAAATATAAAGAATAATACATGTAAGGTCAGTTAAACAACCCTACGTTTCTTTACAGATAAAACATCTAGTATCGTTACACATTTGTGGTAAATGTGTGAGATATTACAATAAAATGAACGATATACTGATACCAACAAAAATATTTTACAGAGAATTTAAATTAGTAGATAATTTGCGAATTATTACGATACTTTGCAAATATAACAAATATAACATAAAATATTTAAATGCTACTTTTGTGTTAATTACTTTCCTATGGTAAATTATGTACATGTATCTATTTTCATTTGCATCCACTGATAACTTACATCCCAAGCTAAGCATATTCTCTAATTAAAGTGATAAAAAAAACTCTATGTCTATTTCTTACTACAAATCAAATATTTATCATCAATCTTATGTTATACCGATAAAATATTCAGGTCGAAGAGCTTCTTTATGTTAATATTTTTTTTGTTTTCTCGATAATGACTACCGTAAAATTCTGTGTTATCATAAGTAAGAATGGTCCAAGGTAAATGGCAACATCGGAAACACAAAGAAACAAAGATATCACACGAGTATGGCACAAAAAAGAAATGAAGACACACATACACAAAAAAAAACACGGATCTATTGAAAAAAAAACCTTTGATGATGAATATGTAAAATGTGTGCTCATGTGTGTTCATTTTTGTTGGAGCAAACACCGCCATTACTGATGAATTATACTATAGGGAAACGGGACAGATAACGGGGAGGTTTGGATACCCATAAACCGGTTTAACCCTACCACTGGCTTTGGCTAGTGCCGGTGTTATATTGCCATTTTTCGCCCATGCTAGATTTTTCCCCGGGGAAAAACTGGAACGTGCCTATTTTCCCCGGGAGAAAAATGAGATCAATTTCATTCTTCTCCCCGGAAAAATGGCAATACGTATACGTATTGCCATTTTTCCCCATGCTAGTTTTTCCCCAGGAAAAACTGGCACATGCCTATTCCCCCCCCCCCCGTGAAAAATGGATCATAGTCACTTTACCCTTGGTCTTTTTCGTCAAGTAGAGTGTATCAAAATATAATTGCTATCTTGGCTTTTTTACCAGTAAGAGCTACTTAAATTTGTAAAATTTCGGGATTCAAAGACTTCGGTTACCAAGAGCTTTCGGATGATATCATTGAATTTTTTTCTGCATTTAATCATTTCAATACTTATGTTGTGTCTCTGTTTCTTTGTTTTTTTTTTCGATGTTGTCATTTTCCTAGGAATTTTCGTTTTNTGCTTGCATGGTACTTTTCGTCTTCACCTTTTTTCTCCTATACATGTTTTATTTATATGTTTGTTATATTTCACTTGCTGAAGCTACACTCACTCGAATCTTGTGTATTCTGATAAAGGAATCTGTCTTAAATTAATGTAAATGTTTCCACAAACACTTCATTTATCAAAGACAGAAAACTTAAAGAAAGTGTATACTGTAAACCAGGGGCCAGTAACTAGAAGTTGTCTTACCTATTAAGACCATCTTAAGATCGTCTTAGACACAAAGAGTGTAACTAGAAGCTGTCTTGGAATGATTGACAGCCCTTAAAATTGATGTATCCTTTATTTTTCAAGACCATCCCTTTCCTCATACTTAAGATGATCTTAAAATATTCCTGTAACTAGAAGCCATCTCAAAGTTAAGGGTATAGGCTTGGCGATCTTTGACCACCCTTTATAAATTATTGGTGTAACTAGAAACAGTCTTATTTATTAAAGCATGTCTTAACTCAAAGGTTGGTCAACATATAATATTGAATGTTACAATGGCCGCAGCTTGAAAGGCCGACCAAACGTACAAGCTCGTTTCCAGTTTCCCTCAAAATCACGATTGCTCTTCGATATAACGCAAGCGGAAGTTATTTTAATGATATAGGAGATGCATATGGAGTGAGCAAAGTGACCGTGCCGATTTTGGCTTTCAGTATAGATATTTTTGAGTCCTTGTTCTCTGTCAGCTTTTGTAAATCTTTCGATTTCTGATTTTCACATAGGCTTAGTGGGTCCAAAAAAGTTAAATTTAACAGTTCACAGGAGAAAAATTGAATGTAAGAAGTCTAAGTGACGCTTACAAAAAAATAAAGGTGTAAATAAGAGGCTCTAGAGACCCAGGTCACTCACCTAGGGCATAGTTACTATAGCCACCTAAGATTGCTATGACCATCAAATAATCATAATTCAATTCAGCAGCTTGTCGCCTTACTCAACACCGAACGAGATGTGATTGTGGTAAAGCCACAAAAAGATACCCTCCACATTCCATTTTGCAGAATGCATTTACAAGCTGACTTATTAATTCAACTGTATATACATTCTGAATACATCGGCAAACGAATACCGAAGCAAGAACGAAGAAAGGGGAAATTCTAAAATCATAAATCCAAAATCACGGCAATTCACAGCAACACGAATTGAAAATGGAATTCGGTATTTCCCCTTCAAAATTTTGAACAGCTATTATATTACTTCATGCACATCTCCAGGTAATAATTCACTAAAATCCGATGACCGATTTAGGAGGACATGCACTGTCAAGGTACCTCCACTTTTTCATTAGAAATATTTTGAACATTAAGCACATTACATCATGCACATATGAAGGTTATATACTGTAACTGAGTAATATCTAACCAATATCCAATGAAAAATTAATGACGGACGGAAGGACACATAGTGCAAAAACTCCCCTAGCTATTCCAGGTGAGCTTGATTACTGAAAGGATGATTTTCGCCTTGATGCAGTAGTGCAGAGATACTGGATACGGATGCTGTACTACAAGGGGAGAAAATCAATGCACTCTCAGCTTGACAATTTTCAAGTCATTAAAAACAATAACTTTTTGATAAATTGACAAAGCTTTCCAAGAAAATAGTATGCACAACTAGACATTGTGGTCAGCAATCAAGTTTTTGTTGCAATCCTGGAAGTAGTGCCCGAAAACTAAATTTAACTATATCTTAAGTAAAAATGGGGCATAGCTATATACTAGTATGCGAGAAAAAGGTCAAGCATTCGGACATCACAATATGCACAGAAAGGCATTATTGCCAACAATCCTGTGTAGTTTCTTTGCAATTGGTCTAAAGATGTAAGAGAAGTAGTGCCAATAAAATTCTGAGACAGACAGACGTCAGTTGAACAGATAAAAACAAAAGTCCCCGTCTCAAAAGAGGGAAGTGAGACATAATTGACGAAGTACAAGTGCTGGAGGCTCAGTTAAGGCCGAGCCTTCATCACTCATCGGATGAAATGCCTCCCAGCCAAGCTATGAAGTCTAAACAAAATAAGATCACATTAGTTTTTTTTTTTCATTGGGTCCAATGATTTTACGAAAGGATATGGAGTAAATGAACATGAGACCATAACACACATGTTAACTCCAACTGCAATAATTTTAATGAGCTGTATGGCCATTTCGGAAATTTATTCCTCATCAGCAGCGCTAGAACCCATACAGAGGATATCAATAATTTCAAAAAATGTTAAAATGCATAAAACCAATTATCCGAATAATCAGTAATATCAAATATAGCTAAGGACAAAACTACGATGGTGGGAGTTAATCCTTCGGTTTTAGAATTTACATAAATTTAGATAATAGTAATTGAATATATAAACTACTAGCTGCCACGTATGCTATGCTTTACATATAACCTGGATGAAATCAGTATTTTTTTAACAAGACCTTCTATACATCCTTAATTTGCTTCAGTGGTTTCGGAGGATATGGTGAAAATAAGAAAAGCAAACAGACGGACAGAAGACATATAGACGATGAGCCTCGTGTGATGGCAATAGCTTAAACTGACTTTGAAGGGTTAGTCTGTGCTATTGCTATTACTTGGAATTAGTTCATATGTCCGTAGTCTGTCTAATTCCTCTTCACATTTATCAATATACATTATCGAGTCCAAAGTAAAAGACCAAAACAATGAAACTTCACCGCTTTCTGCTGATCTTTTTTGACTGAATGATGTACTTATTTCCTATTCATATACAATGTATAATTTTTAAAAAGAGACCATCAAAGTATTAGTTAAACCAACAGTGCTTCTACTTCCAAATTGTGCAATTGGTTTTAGCGAACACCTTTACCTACTTACTAACTGATAATCTACTAATCTATGCTGCAGAACAAAATGTAAAACTCTTATAAACTACTTACAATAACTGAAACAACGGCAGCAGAATACCGAAGGAACAAGGGAAGCGATGACTACAAAAATCGAAGTCCAAAGACATGGCAAAAACGGTAACAGATAAAAACAAAGACAAAACAAGGACGTGAGACAGCTACAATGCACGGAAATAAACAGATAACATTAAGAACTAAGGCACTCATAGGGTGAACTCCCATGAAAACCGGGAGTGACATCAGGTGCTCCGGAAGGGTAAGCATGTCCTGCTCCGCTTAATAGTGGTCCTTTGTATTATATGAGTTTAACCAAGGTTATCAAAAATTGTCACAAGATTGAAAATTGTATCTGCTCACGGTTTCAGTTTCAAAATTAAAGGCAACAAACAAATTAAACAAAATTTGGCAAACTTCAGTTATTCCAAAGTTCAGGGGAAGGAGTAGAAAGCCCTGTGTGTCACTGATATTTGATAATGATATATGGATATTAAATTGGTATCGGGTTTTTTTTAATCAGGTTAATGTAGTGCTGATTTTTTACTAAAATGTTGATACCCACAGTATATGATATTTGATTATTTCTGGTGGATATTAAAAACTTGTTTTTTTTTATAATATATATCTATAGATATAAATCACACAAGTCCATCAATGATTATCAAGATGTAAAACTAATTATTTATTGTAAAATCGATATCGGAATCCACGGAATCAGCTAAGGTGGCAATAAATTTAAGAGAACTTAGGTAAAAATAAGAGGACAATACGAGAAATTAAGGACATTCGTAAGTGAGTGAAAGGTAGGCTTCTAGTTACACTCTTTTATTCAAATAATCAATAATCAAATTTCCGTGCATTGTAGCTGTCTCACGTCCTTGTTTTGTCTTTGTTTTTATCTGTTACCGTTTCTGCCATGTCTTTGGACTTCGAGTTTTGTAGTCATCGCTTCCCTTGTTCCTTCGGTATTCTACTGCCGTTGTTTTAGAAATCTTTGTATTAGCTTAAGATTCTCCTTACGAATACGGTAAGTTTGCTTCTAGTTACTGGCCCCGGGAAATTTTCGCGTTTGGAATGGCAGCGCGAAAATAAAACGGCGGGAATATACTTGTCTATTATTGAAGCTGGGCAGCGCGAATTCAAAACTGTGCGAACTAAAATCCTGTCAATTTACCGCACAATAAAGACGGCGCGAAAATTTCCCGGTTTACAGTATATATTTTACATATTGTATTTTTGGGGGGGGGGGGGGTTCTAGTGTAATGACGAATTAACTAACTTAAACAATGCTATAGTCATCACCACAGACATCGCGATCTTGTTACCGCTTTTGAATGTCAGTTTCCCAGGTGACAACAGATTCTAAATTACAAGAAGTTCGGTATTTAAGGATATTACCCTCTACAGCTAAAGTAACTTTTCCTCTACTGGGTTTGACTTGTTCATCTCAGCGAGTATCGGTTTTAAGAAGCAGGAGATGCTTACTCTACCGGTGCACCTGATCAGACTTGTGGTTTTTATTTGGTCTGTGTTGTTCATCTGTTTATGTGTGTGTCTGTGTCTTCATTACTCTGTTCTGTGCCATACACATGTTATGCTTTTGTTTGTTTAATACCGTTGTCTTTGGATTATTCATTTTTCGAGTGACAGTTCGGTTTACACTTAATTTACTTTCCTTGTTATTTGTATACTACGTGTGGCAGAATAAAAACATAGCATACAAGAAACAATGACTCAAAAATCAAAACAGATGAGTTCAAAAAATTGTTAAACTCAACTGTTTTGATTTCGAGTTACCTGCTTTAGATATAAAGAATAATACATGTAAGGTCAGTTAAACAACCCTACGTTTCTTTACAGATAAAACATCTAGTATCGTTACACATTTGTGGTAAATGTGTGAGATATTACAATAAAATGAACGATATACTGATACCAACCAAAATATTTTACAGAGAATTTAAATTAGTAGATAATTTGCGAATTATTACGATACTTTGCTAATATAACAAATATAACATAAAATATTTAAATGCTACTTTTGTGTTAATTACTTTCCTATGGTAAATTATGTACATGTATCTATTTTCATTTGCATCCACTGATAACTTACATCCCAAGCTAAGCATATTCTC
>MJUU01007447.1:31917-52472 GCA_002080025.1 Modiolus philippinarum | reverse complement strand
CCGTGAAAAATGGATCATAGTCACTTTACCCTTGGTCTTTTTCGTCAAGTAGAGTGTATCAAAATATAATTGCTATCTTGGCTTTTTTACCAGTAAGAGCTACTTAAATTTGTAAAATTTCGGGATTCAAAGACTTCGGTTACCAAGAGCTTTCGGATGATATCATTGAATTTTTTTCTGCATTTAATCATTTCAATACTTATGTTGTGTCTCTGTTTCTTTGTTTTTTTTTTTTCGATGTTGTCATTTTCCTAGGAATTTTCGTTTTAGATTGACGGTTCGGTTCCCATTGACTTTAAATTTTGAATTATGCCAACTTCACTTACTTTCAAAAGGAAAACACAGTTATGTTCACTTGTCCATCTGTTAATATATTGCTCATATCATCTGAATTTATTTGCCAAGTTTCCTTACAATTATCTTGTGAGCGTCCAGTGTTCGTTTATCTGTTTTCTTTTTCTTTTTTTTTCAATTTTGTCAATTTCCGGCAATTGATGATGTCCAGCAGGAAAACAGCTAGTTATTTCATGTCCCGCACCCGTGACACAAATGGAAGATAAAGCGTTGATCGACATCTAACAAATAGTATACTTCCCCTTAAACTGGTGCTAGGGACCGTCTTGAACTCATTGTGATGTATGACTGCTCATTTTTTGGGATCTTGTCTCATGTACAAAATATTCTTTTCTGTGTTCAGTTTCATGATATAATTTGGTAGCTTTTGGAGCTCGAATGTTATGTATGATGTGTTATGATGAAAATAAGATAAATATATATTGTACATTTAGTTCTGTATATGGCCATTTATGACTCGGTAGTACAGATCAAATCAAAACAACTGGAACCCCCCCCTCCAAAAAGCAAGGAGGTATGTATGATTGGGAACAAACAACATCCAAATATCCCAAACAGTAAAGCCAAATTAATCATAGCCAGAACTTTGCACAATCAATTATCGATGACGTTCGGTTATAATCGATGACGTTCAGTGAATAGGGGGAAAATGGGCATATGGGGGAAATTCACAATGATCTCATTTTTCCTCCTCGTACTTTGGGGGGAAAAACTGGCACGTGCCTATTTTTCCGGGGGGTGGCACATGCCTATTTTTTCGGAGGAAAAATGGGCATGGGGGAAAAATGGCAATAGAACACCAGTACCAAGTCCGGTTGTCCCTAGTTCCTATCGTTGTCTACGTTTGTCTTCTGTCTTATTCGTGGATTTTCTGTGAAATTCCCTGGCAGATTGTGGCATAATTTTCAGCCATTGAAGGTGTATCCTGTTATATATTTTTTACATTTATATAGTTCTCAATACATAAGAGTAAAAAAACTTATTCATTTGCTATGGCTCTTTAGAATCTTTGAAACATGTTGACATGGATATACAAAAATTGTGGGTTTATTGGAGCTTAGGATAAACCACAGTAAAAGCGAACATCCAGTCCAATTTGTCAAAGTCTTACCTGATAGAATGGCTACTTGTGACTTCAATAGTTCTGGCTCAATGGCCCCATTCTCTCGTTGCATTCTCTTTGTGGATATTTTCCTTCAAATTAAAAAAAATTGTATTATTTTGGTGAATCATATTTTGTGGCTGGTACAGGTTATTAATTATTGTTATAAATTACCTTTGTCAAGATGATTCAACCTTTTATTTTAAAAACTTCACGATTTGTCCTGATTTTAAGTATTTCTTTCAGGGCGCTTCATGTGAAAAAGCAATGGGTGACAGACATTAAAAGAGCGCTTTTACAGTTTAAATTATGTTTGTTGCCGATCCCGCATCCATGAGGTAAAAAAGACATGGACGTAGCATTGCTCGACATCTCGAAATCGATGAATTCCTCAAAAAGCGATGCTAGAGTCCGTCTTGAACTTAAACTAAAAGCAAAGCTCATTGTTGAAGACTTCATGGTGACTTCAAGAAGAACAACAATAAAAGCGTTGTTCCTTTGCTTGACTCTATCATGTATTTGTAGAGACTTTATCTTATGTGCAATTACTCCTCTAATTTCTATCCAGTTTTCATATTTCCTGAACTGTGTGGAAACATTTGTTCTTTCTCTCTAAAGAGTAGAGCAAGTTTCGTGAAATTTCCCGCCAAATTTATTCGGAATACAATCTTCGGCGTTTTTCATTCAGTCATTAGAGAAACAGTTCACACAACTTAAACACATTAATTATGAAATTTCTCACATCTCGTTAAATAAATTTTTAAATGTTTAAAAGCTCGGCAAGCCTCGCTTTCAAACAATTGCAAAATTTATTCAACTTGATGTGAGAAATTTCATAGTCAACTAGTTCTCGTTATGAAAACTATATATATTCTTTTATTGTTTGTTTATGGATGTGGAAAGCAAGTAGTATTTTACAACATATCTTTCTAAGTTACACAATAAACGGAAAGTTGTTCAATATACTGTTTATTTATCGTGACAAAAGGAGTCTGTCTTACTTTTTGTAAATGTTCCCGGGCGACACTTGATTTCTCAAAGACAGAAAACTTGAAGAAAGTGTACGACTTTCAGTAAGGTTTTTCTGGCACCTGAACCGGTTTTCGAGGGCCTCTGCTGCACAGCCGTCGGGTGCGTCCCAGGTGGTGAGTAGGGGTTATCCCTACCTATGCGGGGTAGTCAGGTCATAAGACGAAAAGCCTGACCACGAACCACTGTGTGGAGAAACGCCAAGTTCCGTGCAGTATAAAGACCTCCTCTATATTTTTAAGGCGAGCAGACTCACTGGCCCCCTTTTCCTTGCAGTTTCAGTTAAGCATTACAAGAGCTTAAGCTTCAGGTTATACTTGTGAATTTTATGTAAAATGACAGTTGATTAATTAGTTTTAATTGCATATTATCCTTAAGGGAAGAACTATACTACTTCATAAATCTATCTCGTTATGACGCACTCTCCTTAAATTTACGTTATTTAATTGTCGCTTGAGAAATTATTTTCGGTAGAACTTAAAAATATTATTTCTATATTTATTTATGATTTGTTGATGATTTTCTTTCCTAGCTAGCTTATTGATTAAAAAATGAATTTATTTTTTATTGATGAGAAAAAAAGAGACATAAATCTGATTGTTAAAGACAAAATTTAAGTAGCATGTCTAGTGGATGATACACTGAGTTTGAAATAAGATTAATAACCACTTAGTAATTCCCTTAATTCTTGTAACATATTTCATCTTTTACATAATACACTCGGGAATATATAATCCTGAATAACTGATGATAATACGAGAAAATGTGCGATGTTATAACCGTGTCATTTATAATGGTTCTTACAGTACCAAATGTCAAATGGGGATGGTGTACTCTCTACTCTTTCTCCAAAATAATTTAGAAAAAGATATATTACTTTAAAGCTGAGTTTTGTGGGGTGTATTTTACTGGATATTTCATACTGTATAATTTGAATCAAAACGTAACAAACTACTTTTAGATTTCATTTACCATTTATTTAATAAATTTTAATTTTTAACATGTATTGCCATGGGAGGTAACAGATTTTACGGAGAACATGTGACAATATTTATACATAGCTATAAAAATCAAGGAAATTTATAAGAAAATGAAATAAAAAATCTCTACCTGCTTCCACGTTTCATCTTGTTCCTGTTTATTTCCAGTTCAAATATACTATCTTCCGGATTCTTAATTTTACGTACATGGACATCACCACAAACATGACAAAAATCACCCTACTCGTTACAGATTATTATTTGATAGCGGTGATGATTGTCCCAAGGGCACCTGTATATATTACCTGTTAACATTAATTTTATTACCTATTAAGACAATATACAGGTGTGTTTTTGTGTATTGCCATGAAAATGTTGACCACAACAATTTAAGAATAGTCGATTCTCAACAATTATTATATGCACAAAAACACCATTCATTAAATATAATATAATCTTTGTTATTGACATGCGAATGACACAATTATATCTTAACTAGAAGAATCAAGAAATAAATTATTTTTCAATTTGTTTGATCATGGCAATTGTAGAATAAATATTTTTTTCTATATATGTTTACAGAAAAGATTTTCAAAAATAAAAAACGATACATTTTTTAATTTATTTCAAAGAAATTCAAATTTAATATTTTTCTTTAAACAGAATGTCTATATCTAAAATTTATATAGGAAAACAGGATATTCTTTTAATTCTTGATCAGCGTTGATTACATGACAAGAGATCGAAGATCGATCTGTCAAGTTGTCAATTTTTATGTTTACTAAATATGTCATCCTGATGTATGGTACAAATTCTTTCATCAAAATCTACATATAAGTTACAACCAATCAAATAACTCAATTCTATCTCCGTCTTTTTGTGTTAAAAGCTCAATATATCAAATGCTTCGTTTCTTATCGAGGGATATGGTCTTCTAGCTCGGATTGATGGAAAGGAAGAAAGAGTCTTTTAAATAAAGATTGATAACCTTTCAAGTCACAACAAAAAGTACCACAATTGCAATTAATTTACCATTCTATCAATTACCATTTTGATCATTTTTATCTCAACATTGAGGGAAGAAACCCCTAATTGGATAAATGAATTAATTTTGACATAGATCAAATAACAAACTTTTTCTTAAAGTTTTGCGTATTAACTCTCGAGATTTGTCAAATAAACCAATCTTAAGCTTTAAGCATTACTGAAATATATTTTTGTAGTAAATTTTCGACACAATAGCAAATTCGAAAAATATCTTGGACTGAAAAAGAAATAAAAGAGTTGTTATGGCAACTTAACAAATGATTATAGGTCCTCCTCGATTTTGTGTCGCTTCTTTTCAATTAAAATGAAAGGAGGAAAAAATAAAAGAGTTTTCTAAATTCGAAAACTGTACTAAATGTCCAGTGGAATGTCAGAAAAATTAAGTTTTTGTGTTGCCACGGAAAAGAGAAGAAATTGAATTTTAAAGATAACTTCTACATAGTATACATTTATCAAAATGTACTAATAATGATGTGTTAATCGTAGGTCTTTTTCTTTCACTACTTTGATTCCTACACAAGACAATCAATGCATGATTTGAATATCAGCAACAGTACTGAGAGATTTAAAACTCGTTACTTTAATACAATCCATAATTTAAAATAATGGTTGAAATACAAATAAGAAAATTCAGCATCATAAACCGGCAAGCAATACAAGACAGCATTATTACAATTGGACGCGTTGTTTACAGATATAAGAATATCAAACAATGGTTTCAATCAAATACAAGCAATCGGTTACAAAAACAGAAATACGTTAAAAAGATTCCCCGTGCGAGAGATGTATGCTCTATATAAATTTAAGTTATGGTGTACTTTTTCTTGAGAGAATTTCTCATATGAATGCACTATTCAAAATTTTGGCTTTTTATATTTTTTTAATTTCAGATTGTCATTTTCACCACCTGGTTATTGTGCCCACGTCTGATGATTTTATTATGCCAAGTTCTCTTTACTATTGGCTCGATAGGTGCCCTGTGGTTGTTTAAATATTGTGATATTTTTGTCGGGCAAAGGATAACGGTGATTGTAAGAACACTTTACCAGATAAGTTTATGTTTGTTGACAATCCCGCATCCAAGGATCAACGGGTAAGTAAAGACATGGATGTAGCGTTGTTCGAAAATCAAGCAATGAATTCCACTCAAACCGGTGCTAGAGGTCGTCTTGAAATTGCTATGGGGTCTGAGGAAAGTTCATTGGTGAAGGTGTCATGGTGACTTCAAGATGAAGAACAACAATTAAAGTGTTGTTCCATTGCTTTTACCATGTATTTGTAGAGACTTTGTCTCATTTGCATTTACTCAATATCCCTTCATTGTTAATATCAAATATGACGAGAGGTTTTTCCAACTTTTCAAAGATACAGTGAAACTTCGAAGGCGTGAAATCCCAAGGGACTGATGATAATCGTTCGAGTTAGAGGGGTGTTCGAGCTATCGAAGTCAAGTTATCTTTAGACTTGAATAAAGGGACCAAAAAGGTTTCGAGATATCCATGGTGTCCGATCAGTTGCAGTTTTGGCCATTTAAGATCAGCTGTATGTACATAAGTACTGGTATGGCACACAAAACAATGGAATTCACCATCCTGCTTTTCCCGATTGGTGTCGCTGCTGCACTATGAGGTAACTCGCGGGAAAAGTTGTATTTCATGCATGTTCAAAAATTGTTTATTGTGCGTGAATTTTCCCGGTATCACGACGTCACAGAACAAAACCTGATAGAGCAGTGTTGACACCACACGGGACAAAATATGAAAGGTGAATTCCATTAGTTTTCATTTTAAAATTTGATGGGCTTATAATTTAAAAGTATTTATAAGTAATGATCACATCAATCATCAAACGGCATATGTTCTAACATCCAAGTTTCTAAATCTACAAAAAGATCAATAAGTTATAAATGATGATAATAACAAAATTACAGAACAGAATTGTCAAGAGTCGAAATTCAACGGTCAAAAAGACAAAGCAGGTAGAAAACTACCGAAAAAACAATTGTCAACAGCAGTGATTCTGGCTTGGTATAGGCATCCGCGGTTTTATAGCGTATCAAACCTCCCTTTCCATAGAAATTCAACAGCAATAGCTATTGAAAGATCTTAGACGGTGAAAAGTAATGTTCATCTCAGTATTAAATGGGGGTAATAACAAAATTACCAAACTGAAATATCAGTAGCCGATATCCAAACACCAAAACGACACAGCAGGCGCAAAACCACCAGAAATATTGTCAACTAAATATAGTCACACCAACAGCAGCAAAATACCAAAGGAACAAAGTGACCCCTAGATGCTTTGTTTTGGGTCGCTGGGATGTTGTCTCCTTGACATTTACCCCCATTTTCTTTGTTTTTCAGAGTATAACTGAATTACATCAATTAAAATTAAGAGAATTGGCAAAATTAAAACAACAGAAATCAGGAGACCAAAGACCAGATACGTTACAAATAAAAAATACTGTTAACATAGTTAACTAATGTATACCCTGTACCCACAAGCGATACATGTGTGGCAAAGTCCATGTTTAAATTGGTCATATAATAGTTTTGAATGGAGAAGACCATGGCACCGTATGTCAAAGATTCATTGCAAATTTCATCAAATTCCTGTCATTGGTTAAGGAGGAGTTGCGATAGAATACCAGGACCCTCTATGACAATCAATAGCACAGTCTATGTTTGCCTATAAGATACTCAAAAATTGATCAGATAAGTGCGGTATTCAAAATAAGAGGTGCTATTTGGCGTCATTTGATAAGGATTCTAAGAAAGTTTCATCAAATTCCGATCGTTGGTTAGGAGTTATCCATGGCATACAGTTACCTTATAACAATTAAAAGAAAAGCTGTGCTAAAGGGAAACTCAAAAAAGGATCAGATCAAAAATAAAATGAAAAATACACTATGACGTTAAGTGATAAAGATTGTCTGAAATATTCCATTTGTTGGTTTAAAAGGATTTGCAGACGATATACCGCCTATTAAAATAAATGAAAATATATTTATTGTTGGTTTAAAAGATTTGTCATATAGGGTAAATCTAATGTAGGAGGTGCTCTATTACATTATGTGATACATTTATATTGTCTGAAAGTTTCATCAAATTCCATTTAATGGTTTAGGAGGAGTTGCGAATTGCATACAGGTATACATTTTTGTTGTATCCCCGTCACACTGAAAAGCAATTTTCAGTAGTTGATGTATTATTGCAAGTGATAAGGATTCTCTGAAAATACAAAAATACCAAAGTTGCATCATAAACAGTAAATTTAGTTATGCTGTACACGTGTTTCAAGGAGTAACCTCTCATCAGCAGCATTAGAAACAAATAACATGGAAAGCAATAATCCCAAAATAGTAAAAAAAAGAAGTATTCATAACCAAAAATATAATTAGGAAGCCAAATATAGTACTAAGGACATCCACCGAGTGTCATACACGGAATGAAGCCGTAGTATATTTGAGTTTTGTAAAAAGAAAATTTCAATAGTGTAAGTCTTTGGATCAAACATAGAGTATAACAATAGCCAACCAGAGGAAAATACAGTATTTCTTAAACAGATGTCTTAGAAACATCCTTCAGATATGGTGGTCAAATAAAATATCAATTAGCATCGATCTTTGGCAGAGAATAATCGAAATACAAATAGGACTGGTAATGGATAGGTCGTGCCCTACTAACCAAAATCACTAACCAACCCCAAAGAAAAAGGAAATGAGAAAAAGCAAGATTAACATTGATGATAATACTGGAGAAGTTTAACAAATGAAAATGGACATCTTACCATGTATTTATAAAGTTTTTTTCCATGTACATTCACTCCATATCCCTTTATTTGTTCACTACTGCAATACAACATAGCAGCTTTCAAAGGACCGTGTTTAAATTGGTCATAAAATGGTCTTGAAAGGAGAGGACTATGGCACCGTATGTCAAAGATTCATTACAAATTTCATCAAAATCCTTTCAATGCTTAAGGACGAGTTGCGATAGAATACCAGAACCCTCTATTACATTGATCAGATAAGAACGGTGTTCAAAATAAGAGGTGCTATTTGGCGTCATTTGATAAGGATTCTAAGAAAGTTTCATCAAATTCCGTTCGTTGGTTAGGAGTTATCCATGGTATACAGTTACCTTATAACAATTAAAAGAAAAGCTGTGCTAAAGGGAAACTCTAAAAAGGATCAGATCAAAAATAAAATGAAAAATACACTATGGCGTTAAGTGATAAAGATTGTCTGAAATATTCCATTTGTCGGTTTAAAAGGATTTGCAGTCGATATACCGCCTATTAAAATAAATGAAAATATATTTATTGTTGGTTTAAAAGATTTGTCATATAGGGTTAATCTAAAGTAGGAGGTGCTCTATAACATTATGTGATACATTTATATTGTCTGAAGGTTTCATCAAATTCCATTAAATGGTTTAGGAGGAGTTGCAAATGGCATTCGGGTATACATTTTTGTTGTATCCCCGTCACAATGAAAAGCAATCTTCAGTAGTTGATGTATTATTGCAAGTGATAAGGATTCTCTGAAAATACTAAAATACCCAAGTTGCATCATAAACAGTAAATTTCGTTATGCTGTACACGTGTTTCAAGGAGTAACCTCTCATCAGCAGCATTAGAATCAAATAATATGGAAAGCAATAATCCCAAAATAGTAAAAAAAGAAGTATTCATAACCAAAAATATAATTAGGAACCAAAATATGGTACTAAGGACATCCACCGAGTGTCATACACGGAATGAAGCCGTAGTATTTTTGAGTTTTGTAAAATTTTATTCAATAGTGTAAGTCTTTGGATCAAACATAGAGTATATAAGTAGCCAACCAGAGGAAAATACAGTTTTTCTTAAACAGATGTCTGAGAAACATCCTTCAGATATGGCGGTCAAATGAAATATCAATTAGCATCGATCTTTGGCAGAGAATAACCGAAATACAAACATGAATGGTAATGAATAGGTCGTACCCTACTAACCAAAATCACTAACCAACCCCAAAGAAAAAGGAAATGAGAAAAAGCAAGATTAACATCGAGGATTATTCTGGAGAAGTATAACGACTAAAAATGGACATCCTACTATGTATTTGTAGGGATTTTGTTCCATGTACATTTACTCTATATCCCTTTATTTGTTCACTACTGGAATACAACATAACAACTTTCAAAGGACCGAAGGAGGTGGAAGAATATTGTCCGTACTCTAATGCAATGTTCCCTAAATTTCGTAAGTCTCTGTTTACTAAAGTTACTATTGTTTCTTGTTGATATTATCTTGTTTGCCCTTTTTCCTGTTTCATTTCATAGTTAACATGTTGCCTTGATTTTGGTAATTATTCTCTATTTCTTCTATAAGGAACACCATAAATGCGTAAAAGTTAATGAACAGATTGATATGACGAGAGAAGAAAGACCTAATGGCGTGTCACAGATATTAACTGTAAAAATCGTGCCAAATCTTGAACTTAATCAATAACGAGAAATAAAACATTACTTATCTGCACTATGCAAATATTAAACTTCAATACATAAATAATTTTATAAAATAGACTGTTTTTCTCGTCATATCCATCTTCTTCTCCGTATTTAGCCCGGTAGTCCCCTAGTCGAAGGCCATATAGGCCGAAACGTTGGACAGTTTTCCTCCCTCTCTTTCCATTTTTGTCATTTTTATGTGTTTTTTAAATTGTACATTTTGTGTTTTTACCTTTTAATCGTGGCCAACAATACCATTTTATTTTGTTCCATAATTTTAAATAATGGTTGAAATACAAATAAGAATATTCGGCATCATAAACCGGCAAGCAATACAAGACAAAACACATAAAGTATTATATGTTGTCAACAGATATAAGAATACCAAACAATGGTTTCAAACAAATACAAGTAATCGGTTACAAAAACATATAAACGGTAAAAAGATTTTCCGTGTGAGAGATGTATGCTCTATATAAATTTAAGTTATGGTGTACTTCTTCTTGAGAGAATTTCTCATATGAATGCACTATTCAAAATTTTGGTTTTTAAATTTTTTGAATTTAAAATTGTCATTTTCACCACCTGGTTATTGTGCCCACGTCTGATGATTTTATTATGCCAAGTTTTCTTTACTAGTGGCTCGATAGGTGACCTGTGGTTGTTTAAATATTGTGATCTTTTTGTCGGGCAAAGGATTTCGGTGATTGTAAGAACACTGTGATTTTGGATTTATGATTTTAGAATTTCTCATTCTTGCTTCGGTATTCGTTTGCCGATGTATTCATTGTTTAGTAGAATTACATTATTTTGTATTTTGTTATTCAGAAACAGTATAAGTAAATCGCATGATGAAACATCTTTTTAAATAACCTACAAGTGTAGACCATTAGACACAAGTGGAATCAGTTATTCAACAGCCAGCAGGTTCCACTGTCATAAACCAATTAGATGAAATAATCTGAAAGATCAATGACCTTGCATTATTCCAAAACGCTCACCTTAAATAAGTTTTATATATTTGACGCTATTGTTTGTTCTGCATCAGTAAACGTCCCTTCCCTTGATTTCTTTAAGGGCCTATGTAAAATCATTGTATCCTTTCATACATACATTTTATCTGAAATTTACGTCAGATTGCTTGAGATATTTATTCAGTTTTCTTTTCTGAGTGATTTGTATGTAACGATATAGTTGAGATACTAGTTACCAGCCTTTTAAGTTTTCAAATTTTATTTATATTTCTCAATTGACGGGTGATACACGCATAGCAGGACGCTGAAACTGTCAATCCATCCGGGCTCTCTCTAAATCTAGACGTGTAATACATTTATAGCAGGACGCTGACCTTGTCAACCCAACCAGACTGACTCTAAATCCAGACGGGTGATACATGCATAGCAGGACGCTGACCCTGTCAACCCCCGGGCTCACTCTAAATCCAGACGGGTGATACACGCATAGCAGGACGCTGACCCTGTCAATCTACCCGGGCTCACTCTAAATCCAGACTATTTCTCGGAGTTGTACCATGTAACGGTTATATAAGACAACCCACGCTTCGGTATTTTGTTATTTCCTTTTATTGTATCATTCGCACAAAACTTTGAATAGTGTAAGGAGAAAAGAAACATTGATAGATTAGTGTTATGAAGTTAATTTAGTGTATTTTTTCTAAATTTTTTTTCTTTTAAAATGTAATCAGATAATATTACTGTAAGATTAAGCGACTTTAAAAATCAAGGAGGTCTGGTCAACGAAGCATTCAGTCTTCCTCATTCTTTGTAATAAAATATGACATAGTACCTATACCTTCCTAATAAACATCCCCTTCAACTTCCTTCTAAAACTGTGCCATTCAATAGTCAACAAGACTTTTCAAAATTTTATTAAAATACGCTAGTAACTCATTAACACAGTAAATGAATATTTTTATGTTGTAAAGTATACACAGCCTAAAGGAAGTATTATTACTGATCACCTACAGCAATAATTTTTTTTCTAGAAGCAGACACCATCCAGCATCCATGGAGAGCACGACAGAATATTCATTAAATGTCAGTGCAATAGATAATACAACTGGTTCCTATTCTAGCAAGACTCTTCAGGAATACAATGACGAGGAGGCCAGACGTAGATTAATACCAGTAATATACTTGGTAATACTGATGGTAATAGGAATACCTGGAAACCTGATGGTTCTCATAGTGTATCCATCTAAATTTCCAAAAACTACACATAGGATATTTATAACTGGTTTAGCAGTGGCCGACTTACTTGTTTGTGTTATTACGTTACCGTTTGAGATCATTGAAATGAGACTCCAGTATACCTTCTACAATGTCGGGGCTTGCAAGTTTTTTCGTACTTGTAATAACATTTTTGTTGTGTTATCCATTTTGATTTTGATATTTCTGTCTGGAGATCGATATCGGAGAATTTGTAAGCCATTTAAACGTCAAATGACGACTCGACATGCTAATATTTTCATTATTGTTAGTGTTGTGCTTGCTGTTTTAGCATCGTGGCCAAATTTAATCATCAGTGGAATACGATTGGTCGATCTTGATGACAATGTAACTGGTTATGACTGTTCATTGGACGAAGACATTGTTCCCGACAGTGATGATTGGCTTTTTCTTTTTGATCTTTGTTCTATGCATCATAATATTAATAGTACTATAGTCGTTGATTGGTTAAAATTAATTACACATTTTCGAGCAAAAAAGAAATATTCAAAGAAGTCTATATCGGAGAATAATAATTCAAATCAGAATACGATTGTTAACCAAGATGAAAACAGTAGTTCATTATCACAGTCAACGGCATCAACCACAGTGCCAAACCATGAACAGAACTCTTCGGCAAATATGACAAGAAAGGAATTCAAAAATGAAACAATCCATGACGTTATTACCACATCTGACACCATCGAAAATCCAAACAAAAAATCCACATCTACTGACCAATTATCAAGTAAAAAGTTCTACAAAGGAAAGTGAAACATCAAGGAGAATCACAAAAATATCATTTGCAATTAGTGTTTCGTTTATTTTGAGCTACCTCCCTTATTTGGTAGTTAGCTTGGCAACAGCTATAAAAGGAGATTTTTTGTTCCAACCCGGACCTGTTGTATCTGCTGTGCTGCCCATAGTAACAAGGTCATTTGCTATTAACAACGTAGTCAATCCTATCATATATGGCTTTATGGACAGACGTTTTCGTGATAATTTGCGGTTGTTATGTACATGCAACAGATAAAAACCGTTACGGTATTAACCGTTTTACTCATGTCGTTTGCTTAATGTTAAGTTAGATCAACGAAGACGTAGGGAATTATCTTACCGATTTACTTCCATGTAAAACAGAAGCATTTATTAAACTTTCATTGCATTTTTTCCGAATCATATGGGAAAAATTCGGAAAGACTCAATTGGATAATGATGTAACATATCTTTCGAAATTTCGCTCATCATGCATTAAATTACAATTGCAGAAATTGTGATCTTTTACATAAGAAGTCACAAAAATATGGAACTCAGTCATTTATACCAAAAAGCTGGTCATATTTTATTAGAACTACATGCATTCATTTACAGATGTACAAACATTATGTCGATTAATCGGATGAGGGATAAAATATGTGTCCTCCTCTGCAGGTCAGCCATGACTATAGTTTTTTTTTATATTAATAGATTTACAAGATATGTTTATCGAAAGATAAACTCATTTGCTTTTTCATAGCGCTGAGAAATAAGATCACATATTTTCATTCATAAATCATGTTTTTCAGTTAAAAAATCATAGTTCCCTGTTATTGGTGAATTATGTAGTCCCGATCCTTGAATAATGTGTTGAATGGAATAGCAAAGGTATGCTTCCTGTTGACAATTTCCTTGACAATTTCGATAAATGATCTGCCAGACACTTCTGAAAACTTATAACAGCTTTATACAAAGTTTCATACCAACAAACAGGATGGCAGAAAAGGTTAACAAAACGATAATAAAATATTAATAGACCGGAAAATACTTACAAATGTTAAAAATAAAGAAATAAATGCAAACCTATCTGCTTAGGAGCAAAAACAGAAACAGAATATACAATGTCATATCTTAATCTTACCATTTATTTATAGAGATTTTGTCCGATGTAGATTTACTCCATATTCCTTTATTTGTTCCACATGAAATAATTGAAAAATCGAATGGGAATCTTTATAGACAGCAATTTAAACTTCTAACAACACATGAAAGGCTAATTGAAAAATCGAATGGGAATCTTTATAGACAGCAATTTAAACTTCTAACAACACATGAAAGGCTAATCAAAATTGGGTACAATAAATAGAACTTTTAGATATGTGGACAAGAATTGATGATACTTATAGTTTTAATAACGAGAAAGAATTGTATATTGCTGGATATCAACTTTAGAGTTATGTAATTTCAGTATATAATAAACGAGCTTTTGACGAGTTTATTATTTTGAAAGTACATAGCCAGAGTTAAACAGCGATATACAATTCTTTTTAGTTTTTAAAACTATTTCTCTTAAGATTTTCATAAATAAATGCAGTGAATATTGGTGCTGAACTGATAATAACAATACCATTAACAGGCAATGTTAATTCCGACAAACGAGATCCTACAGTGGTTCAACAGAAACGTAGAAAAAGTGATAACACATCATGCGTGATGTGTTATTGTCTACGCTCAACCAATGAAATTAACGCAGGAGAGATTTAATTACTTCATATCTAACTCCAGCTTCAAAGTCTCGTTGTGAACCCGAAATAACTATTCGTGAAATACATTTTTGTAGGTAATGAGGTTTAAGAGAATTTACGATTGTTTCTTATGGCCACATTTCCACATTTAGAAAATACGACTGACAGTGCTTATGGTTCATAACAAGCAAGAAAGAAGTAACACTGAAAGAACTTGTTCAAAGGAAGGCCACACAATTTCAAGAAATTCAAAATCTAAGCTATGTTGATTGACTTAATTACTTAGGTGTACCATCTTTACAATTCTTAAGGCAAAGAGCAGATCTGGTTCAGATGCAATAAGAAGAAAATATATTTTTACTCAACGTGTAGTGGCTAACAGGAATTCTTACAAAAAGTGATAGAAGCCAAGAGTGTTAACTTATTCACTAACCCAATAGCAAGTACTTTGTGGTGACCGAAAATCTTTCTCATTTCAAAATTTGCAAAATCGAAATTGAAGAAAATTTTGTTAAAACCTAAGGAGTATCTCCCCCATCATATCTCTGTACATGGCTTTCTTTTTTAAATCCTACTGGTATTTTGTTCTCTATGGAAGCCCATACAGGACCTATATTTTTTTTTTTGAATTCGTTATAACGAATTCTGGAATTTGTTATAACGAATTCTGGAATTTGTTATAACGAATTTAATTCGTTATAACAAATTTTTGAATTTGTTATAACAGATTTTTTATGTTTTAACGAATTTAATTCGTTATAACAAATTGTTGAATTCGTTATAATATATTTTAGAATTTGTTATTACAAATTCTAGAATTCGTTATAACAAATTATAGAATTCGTTATAACAAATTCTAGAATTCGATATAACAAATATAACGAATTCAAAAATATTTTTGATAGATTGTCGACCAAGACACACAGAAAATCTAAACCATGAAAAGCAGACAGAGAAAGAAAAGTGTTGATAGACCGAGAACTAAATGCCTCAGGACAGATAGAGAGCTGAAACCATGACAGTAAAAAGAAATAATAGTGTGAATGACTAACAAATAACTAATATTGTAAAGAACATACAGAAAACCGCAACTGTCAAGGACAGACAGGGAAATGAAAATCTGAAGCACAAAGAAATAAATGCATGCAAAACAGAGAAAGAACTAAAAGCAAGAACAGAGGAGGAACTAAATGTGTATATACAAAAAATACCGAAGTTGCATAAAAACAGTAAATTTCGTTATGCTGTAAATATCAGGCCGAGTACTAGAAGTGTGAAGGACAGATAGAGAATCATTTTTTTAAATAACAAAATCCCGAAGTAACTGGTAATTTATTTTCTGCATATGCACATTTCGGCAACTTATGTCTCATCAGTGCAGATCAAAACCAAAACACATGGAAGTAGACGTTACATACATGAACGGTAGACATATATACAAAAATTGTGTCAAAATAGACAAAGAACTAAAAGTTTGAAGCACAGATGAGAATAAAACTCATGAGAGGTAGACACTTCAATAAATGTGTTAAGAACAGACAGGGAAATAAAAGTTTAAATGACCAGACTAAAAGCCTGAAGACCAGAAAGCCAGCGTGAAGAGCAGACAGAGAAGCAGAGAAGTAAAAATCAGAAAGCCAGACAAATAAAAGTTTCTTGGACAGACGGGAAAATTAAATCCCTGAAGGGAATTTAGAAAAATAAGGCAAAAGACAGACGGAGAAATAAAAAGGTGAATAACACTCATGAAACTAAAAGTATGAAGGAAAGGCAAGGAAATAAAGCATGAAATGCAGAGAAAGAACTAAAATCCAGACAGATAACAGAACGCCCATAGCTTAGACATAAAACTGAAAGCATGAAAGGTCACTAAAACAGTGTAAAACACAGGGTCTTTTACTTCGATGTTTAATTACACGATTAAAAGCACTTTCAGGTTACAAAAATTAATAATTCTCACACCAACACGACCACTGGAGGTGCATGTATGTGCATTGTAGGTATGGACTGAATCTATTCACTTATATCAAGCCTACCCATTCACATACAAGAATATTCCTGAAATTCATGTATTAGTGAATCGTTGTATAACATGGTTTGTTCTTTTTCAAACATCAGATGACTGTCTCCTGTGTTCAATTGATCTAATTCCAAAAATTGGACTAAAACTCGACTGTTATTAAACAGTTTTTCTAGTTATATATCAATTCGATAACAAAAATGTTCCGTGTGACTGTCGGTAAAGAGCGAATAATAAGCGAGTCTTTCGCCTGTATGCTTGAAATTGTTGAATGGGGTCATTGATTTCGCTGTCACTTTGTGAACCCATGTGAGAAGACTGGTGTATTTACAGGACTAGGGAACACATGTGAGAAGAATGGTGTATTTACAGGACTAGGGAGCCCATGTGAGAAGACTGGTATATTTACAGGACCTGGGAACCCATGTGAGAAGACTGGTATATTTACAGAACCTATGTGAGAAGACTGGTGTATTTACAGGACTAGGGAATCCATGTTAGCAGATTGATGTATTTACAGGAATAGGGAATCCATATAAGAAGACTGGTGTATTTACAGGACTAGGAAACCCATGTAAGAATACTGGTATATTTACAGGACTAGGGATCCCATGTGAGAAGTCTGGTGTATTTACAGGACGAGTGAACCAATGTGAGAAGACTGGTGTATTAACAGGACTAGGGAACCCATGTGAGAAGACTGGTGTATTTACAGGACTAGGGAACCCATGTAAGAAGACTGGTGTATTAACAGGACTAGGGAACCCATATAAGAAGACTGGTGTATTTACAGGACTAGGAAACCCATGTAAGAATACTGGTATATTTACAGGACTAGGGATCCCCATGTGAGAAAACTGGTGTATTTACAGGACTAGGGAACCCATGTAAGAAGACTGGTATATTTACAGGACTAGGGATCCCATGTGAGAAGACTGGTGTATTTACAGGACTAGGGATCCCATGTAAGAAGACTGATGTATTTACAGGACTAGGGATCCCATGTAAGAAGACTGGTATATTTACAGGATTAGGGAACCCATGTAAGAAGACTGGTGTATTTACAGGACTAGGGAACCCATGTAAGAAGACTGGTGTATTTACAGGACTAGGTAACCCATGGGAGAAAACTGGTGTATTAAGAGGACTAGGGAACCCATGTAAGAAGACTGGTGTATTTACAGGACTAGGACTCTTACTTCTGATGTCGATGAAAAATAGAATTATCCAAAGACAATGGAAACATCGGAAACACAAAGCTACGAAGACTTTACATTAGTACGACAAAAATAGAAAAAGGAAAAACACATGAACTTTGATCTTTGTCCATAAATGATATTTTGTATATAAGATGCAATGAGCGATAGATATTGTTTGGGTAAGTAAACGTTGTATTACTAAAATGAAATCAAGAGGAAAATCGTCAGCCTTTCGCTTTCCCTTTCATCTCTCATTTGAAATGCCTGTACCAAGTCAGGAGCATTGCTGTCGACAATTTTCCGGTAGTTTCCATCTGATTTATGGTTTTATCTCAGATTTCGATTGATGAAAACTCGTTAATATTGTTTTTACCTTCATTTTCATGAGACGTTTACCCTGTTGGTAAACTCAAATCCACTCTTTTATTTTCCGGTTTATTTCTTACCGGACTTGTATCATATAAAGGATTATTCTACAAGCAACGTTTCATTGAATTCAATTAGTACCACAAATCTTTATAAAATTGTAAAGATTTGAAAATTTGATAGGGAAGTTATTGTTATATTGTCAATTTAGTGTATTTTAATTTTTCTATTTATTTATCAAATAAGACTTGCACTGATAATCAGATAATATGACTGTAAAGTTAAGTGATTTAACTGAATATCAACGCAGCGAGCAGTCTTCCTCATTTTTAACAAAAAAAGATGATATGGTACTTTTTCCTAGTCAACGTTTTCTAACACTTTCGCTTAGTTAAATAAGTATAACGCTGTGCCTATTCATATTTACAGCGAGTGCTCGACAGAGCTTGATCAAAAATCTAAGAAGGCAGAAGTAACTCATTTATGCAGTAGATGGAGATTTTAATATAGTGTAGCAAACAATAACACACACCAATCAACAGCTTTAAGGTATAACAATTTCTTCTTTTTAGAATCAAACACCAGCATCTATGGATAACCCAACAGGGCTGGTAATCAATATCAGTATGGCCAATAACTCAAGTGTTTCAAATTCCAGCAAAACTCTACAGCAATACAATGATGAGGAGGCCAACCGCAGACTGATACCAGTCATTTACTTGGTAATACTGATGGTAATAGGAATACCAGGAAACGTGATGGTTCTCGTTGTTTATCCATTTAAATTTCCAAAAACTACACATAGGATATATATTACTAGTTTAGCAGTGGCCGACTTACTTGAGACACCAGTATACTTTCTACAATGTCGGGGCTTACAAGTTTTTTTAGAACTTTAAACAACATTTTTTCTGTGTCATCTATTTTGATTTTGATGTTCCTCTCTGGCGATCGATATCGACGAATCTGTAAGCCGTTAAAACGTCAAATAACGACTCGACATGCCAGCATATTCATCATTGTAAGTGTTGCGGTCGCCGTGTTGTGTCGTTGCCTAATTTACTCATCAGTGGCATACGATTGGTTGATCTTGATGACAATGTAACTGGTTACGATTGTTCCTTGGCTGATACCTACGCCAAGACATTGTTGCCAACAGCAATGATTGGAATTTTGTTTCTTATGTTTGTTATTTGCATTGGTACATTAATGGTACTATATTCACTGATTGGATACAAATTAATTATTCATTTTCCAGCAAAAAAGAAATATTTAAAGAATTCTATATCGAAGAATAATAATTCAAATCAGAATATTTTCGATGACCCCGATGAGCAAAGTGGTTCTGTGTCACAGTCAACGGCATCAACCTCAGTTTCAAACCATGAACAGAATTCTGTGAAAAATCAGACAAGACAGGAATACAAAAATGAAACATTCAGTGAGGACACTTCTACAAAATACACAACTGAAAATCCAACCGTAAAATCCACATCTAACCGACAATCAAGTAAAAATTCTAAAAAGGAAAGTGAAGCTTCTAGCAAGCTAGCAGAAAAAACATTTGCTGTAAGCGTTGCTTTTATTTTGAGCTACCTCCCACATTTGGTAGTCAGCTTGGCGACAGCTATAAAAGGAGAATTTGTGTTCCCACTTGGACCTGTTGTATCTGCTGTGTTGCCCATGGTAACAAGGTCATTTGATATTAACAACGTAGTTAATCCTATTATATATGCCTTTATGGACAGACGTTTTCGTGATAATTTACGTTTGATGTGCACATGCAACAGATAAAACCGTATAGATCGTTTTAGTTACTTTGAAATTATTAGATTACGGATTGAAACATTATGAAGGGATTATTTGCAACATTTGTGTCGGAATTTTACTTATAGATTGCGAACAAAATTTTTAGTGTCCTCTTTCTGTTGATTTAACTAGAACATTTGCTGCTGCTTTGCTATTTGAACTGTTAGTCACAGTAATATTTCCGAAGCATTAACATTTGATTGGTATTCAGTTCTTGTTTGATTCATATAAAATAAATTAATTGAATTATAATACTCTTATCTCAAGTCGTCTTGTACTAGTATCTGCCTCGCTCTGAGATAACCATGTTGGGAGGAGGGGAGTATTTGTCATGTTATTTGCTTCTGCTTAATGTTGAAGGAGCACCAAGAATTAGGGTTTTATCTAACCGATTTACTTCCCAGTAATACAGAAGCTTTTAAAAA
>MJUU01007447.1:16385-31876 GCA_002080025.1 Modiolus philippinarum | reverse complement strand
GGGGGGGGGGGGGGCTTAGTAAAGACTCATTCGGATAATGATGTGTCGTATTTTTCGAAATTTAGCCCATCATTCATTTAATTACAATTGTAAAAATTGTGATCCTTTACATAAGTGGTCATTAAAATCTGGAACCCAGTTATTTTTACCAAAACGCTGGTCATAACATATTTTTAATACATAGAAGTACATGCATTCAATACTGAAAGTACAAAATGTATTTTTTTATTTTGATTATTCGGATTTAATATAAGATAAGTAACCTCATCTGCAATATCTATACCTATCGAGAGATAAATTCGTTTGCTTTTCATAATGTTGAAAAATAAAATTGCACATGTAGATTCTAAAATTGTGTTTTTTTTTTCAATTATCAAAATCATATTTCACTTATCAGTCAACTATTTATTCCTAAATGGAACACATTCATCATTAAATACTATGTTGAGTGGAATACTAAAGTGCGGCCTGCTGGGTCCAATTTTGTTCAAAATTGATATAAATGATCTGCCAGACACTTCTGAATACTTAAAAAGCTTTATACAAAAATTTATGCCAAAACGGAGGATAGCAGAAAAGGTTAACAAAAAGATATTGAAACGTTAATCAATTGGCCGGAAAATGGTTAATAATGTTTAAAAGAAGCACATGTAAATGCAAACATATCCGTTTAGGAGCAAAAGCAGCAATAAAATGTATAATATCAGATTAAATTGTTGAAAAATCGAATTAGAATCCTTACAGACAGCAAACTCTTCAAACGATATTAAACCCAAGTTAAAAAGGCTAATCCAAAATTTTATAAAATAAAAAGAATTTTTGGATTTATTGACCAGAGTTTTTGATACTTTACGAAAGCTTTGTAAGCTTTTATATTTACAAAATATGACAGTGCAATATGCTCTCCAACAATTAAGTAAGAAACAAAACTAAAAGAGAGAGTCGAAAGAAGAGTCACGAAGTTTTTTCAACATCCAATCTATGGCGAGAGACTGAGACATGTAAGGTTACCGTCTATTATATTTGTCATTTTATTATTATCCCCATATAGAGGACAAAGAGCAGATACAAGATTCTGGACACTCCGAAAAAGTAGATTGGAAAACCCCTTTCTCCATTGCACGAACTATATCAAAGAGACCACATTTAACATACTTAAAAATAAGGTTCAAATAAAAATATATATATATATATTCTCTCAATGCGTAGTGCCCAACTGTAATTCTTTACCAAATTGGGTAATAGAAGACAAGAGCGGTAACATTTTTAAACATTAACTCAATAATCACTGGAAAGGACTTCCAAATAAATTTATTCCTGACTTTTATAAATCAGGGAAAACAACGGCCTTTAGGTAAAGACAAGGCACACATGGTTATAAAAATCGTAAACAAAATTTAATTGTCCATCTTGCCTTCCTGTGTATATTACTCTGAAATATTCTACTGACATAAGGAAGCGGGATGTGACAACAGAGTATTCCAGAAACACCAGTAGTCATTCCTGGCAATCACAGAATTTTTCAAAGAAACAAATGACCTGCAGTAAGCTAGTATGATTTGTCCCTTTTTGAAATTAGTAAAAGAACAAAAAGCTAGATTTTCACATATTAAATACATATAGAACTAGAGGCTCACATGAGCCTGTATCGCTCAGCTGGTCAATGGTTTTATTCATTGTCACCTAATGACCACCCACTCATACTAAAAATAAGGTTCAAATAAAAAATATATATATATATTTTCTCTCAATGCGTAGTGCGCAACTGTAATTCTTTACCAAATCGGGTAATAGAAGACAAGAGCGGTAACATTTTTAAACATTAACTCAATAATCACTGGAAAGGACTTCCAAATAAATTTATTCCTGACTTTTATAAATCAGGGAAAACAACGGCCTTTAGGTAAAGACAAGGCACACATGGTTATAAAAATCGTAAACAAAATTTAATTGTCCATCTTGCCTTCCTGTGTATATTACTCTGAAACATTCTACTGACATAAGGAAGCGGGATGTGACAACAGAGTATTCCAGAAACACCAGTAGTCATTCCTGGCGATCACAGAATTTTTCAAAGAAACAAATGACCTGCAGTAAGCTAGTATGATTTGTCCCTTTTTGAGATTAGTAAAAGAACAAAAAGCTAGATTTTCACATATTAAATACATATAGAACTAGAGGCTCACATGAGCCTGTATCGCTCAGCTGGTCAACGGTTTTACTCATTGTCACCTATAGACCACCCATTCATACTATAAATCAGTTCAGCAGATGTTACATTTTTATTCTTGGATGAGGTACAAACTAAAAAATCAAATACTTTGGAAGGGATCACTCAAAGACAATTGTAACCAAGTTTGGTTCCAATTGGCTCAGTAGGTTCAGAGGGGAAGACATTTGAATGCATTTCCCATAGAGTCCCTATGTTAAACTATGTTCCAAGCTTGCGGCCATCTTGGATGAGGTAAGAACGTAAAAGTCACAAACTTTGAAGGAAAACATCTAAAGACTATTGTAACCAAGTTTGGTTCAGTTTGGCTTGGTAGTTTCAGAGGAGAAGATCTTTGGAGCCATTTCCCATAGGGTTCATATGTTAAACTATGTTCCCTGCTGGCGGCCATTTTGAATGAGGTATGAACATAAAAATCACAAAGTTTGAAGGAAAACCAAGTTTGGTTCCAATTGGCTCAGTGGGTTCAGAGGAGAAGACATTTGAATGCATTTCCCACAGGGTCCCTATGTTAAACTGTGCTCTACGCTGGCAGCCATCTTGGATGAAGTACAAACGCAAAAATCCCAAACTTTAAAGGGGACCACCCAAGGACTATTCTGACAAAATTTGGTCCCCATTGGCTCAGTGGTTTCAGAGGAGAAGATCTTTGAATGCATTTCCCATAGGGTCCTATGTTAAACTATCTTCCCCGCTGGTGGCCATCTTTGATGAGATGCGAACTTGCTGGATATATGTAGAAATTGTAGTTCTGGAAAACCTCAACACTTTTGCTATTCACATTTAACCTTTATCTCAAACCGTTTTTGAAAAAAAAGTAAAAACATTCAAAAATTGTTACAATTCAAAGAAAAAGCGGCAATAACTCCTATGTGGGTTGTCGGATTTTCTTCAAAATTGCAGGACATGTAGATCTTACTATGCTGACCATTTTTGTTATACAAACTTTACTTCTATCTTCTATTAATTTCAATATATTAGACCAGAAGTAACGAAAAACTGAAAATTTTACGGAAAAGGGACAATAACTCCAAGACAGGTAAACGGATATTCTCCAAAATTGCAGGGCATGTAGATCTCATTATGTTGATCATTTTTATCTATGTCAGAATTTTGATATCTGTAATGGTTTTCGAGTAATTTGCAAGAAACACCAATTTACCCCTATGTTCTATTTTTAGTAACAGCGGCCATGTTGTTTGGTCTACGAACATAAAAATCACAAACTTGAAAGGGCATATCCTGGTGATGAATCAGACTACTTTTGGTTAGTATTGGCCCGGTAGTTTCAGAGGAGGAGATCTTTGAATAAAAGTTAACGGACGGACGGATGGACAACGGACGCCGAGTGATGGCAAACGCTCACATGGCCTTTGGCCAGGTGAGCTAATAATGGAAGTTTTGTTTATGATACAAGAAATATTGGCGAACAATAACGGACGAGCCCCTTGTGGGCGAGTCCGTTATTGGAGCCAATAATTCTTGTATCAAATACAAAACTTCTATTTTTGTTTTTTTTTCTTCGGTAATTAATTAAATCATTTAATAGAACAAATTTTGGAATTGAATGTTAATTTTCAACAAATCGTAAAATTGACTAGTATTGGTTAGTAAAAGAATTTGTACGATCCGGTAAAAGTCTCTATAGATGTGTATATTTCTTTGTTTCATTGATTCTGATTGACAAAGTAGGCGTGGCCTAAGATACTTTTTGCTAAGATTTTTTCGTAATCGGGCAGTAGCAAATACTGAAAAATATTTGCTTCGTGAGATCAAAGGAAACTCATACAAATTACCGATAAATTAATGTATTTTCAAAAATTTTGATATTTAAGCTTCATTCTGTTATAAACAATGAAAGTATATGGACACAAGATGGAGTAAATGCACAAGAGACAAAGTCTCTACAACAACATGGTACTAGAACCAAGCAATACAACAATTTATTACTGTTACACCTATCTTGAAGTTGCTACGAGGCCTCCAGCTATGAACTTTGCTCATACCTCATAATAAGTTCAATGTATGTTTGGGTTTTACTTATTTATTCTTATTTTATTTTTTAGGATCGTCAACAAACATAAATTTAACTGACAAAGCGCTCTTACAATCACTGTCATCCGTTACCTGACAAAAGCACTAATGTCAAAAGGTAATAAATAATTACAACATACAGAAATTAACACGGCTCTCATCAAGTCTATCGTAAGAAATTTTGGCATTTTGAAATAGTAAGATGTGGGCGCTTTGAACAGGTGCTCTGAATATTATTTAGAAATTACAAAAAAATAATAGCATAACAACAAAATTTCAAAGTATGATAGTATAACCATTTGAGAAATTCTCTCAAGAACAAGTACACCATAACAGAAATAAATAGAGAGCGTACTTTGTTCAAATAATAATTTTAAATATATAATGACATAATAATGACCCAATTTCATATACTATTCGGGTCTCTCTACAAACAATATTTCATTTGTTGCGTTCTAAATTCACAGAAAATCACGAGTACACAAAAACAAATTCTGAGAAATAAGTTCTAACTTTGTTTATACATTACTTAATTTTTAGCTCTTTGCAACCAAATTCAAAACTTTCTCTAGAACGTTGTTTCTTTAAAGAACAAAATATAACATACCAGAAAATTTCCAAAAGGAAAATTCTATGTACGGAAGACGTCAGCTTCATAAAATCGAAAGTAAGATCTCATATTGAGGAAGAGAGACCACAACTTGCCTCACATTTTATTGTCGTAAATCTCAAAGCAGATTTGATGTTGCCGCAACTTTGTAGCCAAGAGGAAACGCAATCCGAGAATAATCTCATGGAGTAAATCATAGAAAAAGCAAAATCTATTTCTGACTTGTTTTATTCTTTTTATACAATGCTACATTGTTATTTGTTTTAAAACTTGATATTACAAATAACAAAATACCGAGATTACTGTGAATTTAAGTTCTGCAAATCCGTATTTCGACAACTAATGTCTCAGCAGTGCAGATCAAATCAAAACATTTAGAAATCCATGAACCGAAATATGTGTAAAAGCTGATAGAGAACAAATTACAAAACATGATTTAAACAGAAAAGCCAAAATCAGCTAAGGACAGAGCTATGCAAGAGGGAGATACTCCTTAGGTGTGTCAAAATGTATCAATAACGCAAATTCATTTCAGTTGATTAGATTGTAAGTATTCCTCAAAGTATTCCTGAAATATATAAAATTTTGAATTATGAATGATGATATGAAATAATTACAGTGACAAAAATATGTTTTGCCGTTGGCGGAACCTTAAATTAATTAAAATTCGAAAATATAAAATTGCAGTACATAAGAGTGCGACAAATTTTTAATGTAAATACCGGTAAAACAAAGCATTTGGAGATCTAAAATTACATTATGTTGAAAAGCAGACCGAAGGCTAAAAGCCTGAATGGAAGAAAGAGAAATGAAACCATGAGTGACAGACAGATGCAAAAAAAGACATGCAGACATCTGATGGATTTTACGAAAGGATATGGAGTAAATGAAGGTACGACATAGAACTAAAAGAAAAAAGTCCATACAGAGGTCTTTAAGGTTAGAGAGAACTAAAAGGTGGGGTAATTGGAGAAAACAAAGGATTTATGCCAGACGTGGAACTAAAAGCATAAACGGATGATAGTGAACTGAAAGCATATTTTATAGAATGGGAAATAAAACTGTCTGAAGGATAGACATAGAGGACAACAGGAAACATCTACAATGACTGAAAATTATAATTACATGCCATAATCTAGCTGCCAGGAAACTACACAGGAAAAACACAAATAAGACAAAAGTCAAACGTAAACAACAAAAGGAACTCGGGGCAGTCAGAATTGGTACCTGCACTAGCAAAAGCCAGCAGAAGGGTTAGAACAGTTTATGGGCACCCAAACCTGCTCTTTATGTGTCCCGTTTCATTCTAGTAGAATAAACATATGAATAAAACCCAATATAGGTAGACTAATAACTCCATGACCGCAATCTTGAAAAACAAAAGATAATGACAACCGTAATCTGGAAAGATGGGCTAAGGGGTGCTCGCCGCTAATCAGCCGGCTAGCTCAAGGGCCTAGTCTGCTGGTAAAACACTACGGAAGAAAAATCAAACTAAAAACTTCCCGAAGTATTAGGTCAAGAATCAACATATATTTCAGTAGACATCGGCAGTATCAGTGAGAGGCCAGTATGTATGAAAAAATTTCAGGTCACTAGATTTCAAAGTTACTTTTACGGATGCAAGCAGAGTATCTTGTCAATATCCCCTATTACGTAAACAATGTAAGTAACGTCCCAGCTTTTCTGGATTTTTAATCAGTTTCTGGTATTTTTAATAACATTTCCGTAAAACGAGGAAAAGAAATGTCCTTTGTAATAAGCTGTTTGCGAGTAACGCCATATTTAGATATTAAAAAGGGAAGTCAACGAGTACTGGAATACTCGAGTATCGCTCGGAAGGTACGAATATCGAGTACCTAATTGGTACTTGAATACTCGACATTAAAACTGCCATTTTCTTTGTTAATACGACTGCCTCCTTATTTAAGAGCAATACGCTTTAAAACATAATAATCTTGTAACTGCCCCCTAGATACTACTTGAAATTCAAAACAAATACTTTTTGATCTTGATAAATTTCTTACAAGCGATTTCTGTCTTAACCAAAAACTTGAAAAAACGAAACATTTTTGAATTTTCAATTTCATTTGCTCAAAAAAACTAACAAATGAAAAAAAATACATTTTCACACTAAAATGAAAAAAAAATGATGGAAAACAATGTAAACTGAACCCTTTGTCTAAATAAGTGAGACATGGGCAGACATAACTCTGTTGGTAGCTGTAAATAAAACAAACGTTGAACATATTAATTCTTAGCAGACTTTTTAGACATTAGAGCCGTTGCTTTAAAATGAATTTTTATTTGACGAATCTCGACTTGCTTTATATTAAAATGATACATGCAAGGAATCGATTTAACTAAAATATGTAGATACATGTAGCTGAGCAGCAAGACTGTTACCTAAACACGCATACACGACTCAATAATGCTTTTGAATAATTCGGCTGTTTAGTCATTTTTAATAACCGAAAAGCAGAAAAAATGTAAACCTTAGATAGAAAAAATATTATTTACTAAAAAATTTATTTGATTTAAACCGTGTCGTACCCAGATGTTTAGATAGTAAGCGTCAATTGTGATTTAAACAATTTGATTAATGAGACAAGCGTGTTACTAAGAAAAAAAGTTGTTAAAGAAAAACTTGTTTATAATATGTTTAAACAAACCTTTGATTCTTTGATTGGCTATAATGGTATACACAAACTGTGATTTCTGCTCCTGTAATGGTATATAAGCAATATTGTAGTTGTATATCATTAGAAATCACCCCGTCTTAAGAATCTTGAAGTCTAGTAATTTTGTTACAAAAGATCGAGTATACTCGAGTATTGAATCCGAGTACTCAAGTGGTATTTTTCATACATTTTGACATCCAAAATTATTAAATATTCATATCTGTTATAAGACTTCTAAAATATATTCAACAACTTATGAAATCTGTAACCCTGTTGTAAAAGTTTGGCTGTGATAGTAAGATTACGTTTATTCTAAAATGTATTCAACAACTTATGAAATATGTAACCCTGTTGTAAAAGTTTGGCTGTGATAGTAAGATTACAATTAAGTAGAACAAGCGCGTGCGAATCGTGTACACCCCGTATGATGTAGCTAGAGGAACGTCGCCGTCAAGAAAAGGGAAATTAGTAATTATGAAACCAAAATCATCTCTTATATCATATATTTTAGTTTTTATTTTTACCAGAGTCAATAATGATAGTTAGATGCAGAAAAGGACAGTACTTGGAATCATTGTTAGCTTAATTTAATTTCAGTTTTTGGAAACTGGGGATTGTCAATCGTAAGGATATCGTCAATGCACGAGAGTACCTGCTGTTATCATTGAAAATAGAAATAAGTTTATCACTGTTTTGTATGGTTCCGTTTTGAAGTTTTTTCATGAAGTCTCGTTCATGACAGAACAGAAAAAGATCTGCAATGAGAGGTGCACAATTTGTGTCCATGGGAATACCTATGACCTGTTGATAATTAGTGTTGCCAAAACGAAAAAAAATGTTGTCCAGCAAAAGATTGGGGCCACTAATCATATCATCACATGTCCAGGAACAATAATTGTTGTATGTAATATTAGAGAAGAATCCTTGCTTTTTATCAGAACAATTGAACTGCAGACCAGCAAATTTAAAAGACCATTTACTAAGTTTTCACAATTTGGATTTAATCAACTTATGTCGAAAGGTAGTGTAAAGTGTGGAAAAATCATAACCGTCGATGGATGAGACTGGCCTTTGAATTGATTATAGTTTATCTTTTCAGACTCCAAAAGTAATTAACACCAGAATTTTGATACGATTTTTCATAGTATTTAATAGCCAACTCTTTTTACAAGTAAGTGAACTAGTTAAATGGATGGATAATTAGTAGTTGAACACTTACTAGATGGCGAAATAAAACGATGTTTGAAAGGATTTTTGTGAAGCTTAGGAATCCAGTACATGCAAGGCAAGGGGTTATCTTCAAGTGGAACTTTAAGGGAGTACGAGCCTCAGATTTTCAGGAGCATTCGATATCCTCGAGTTTTATCCATTCAGACAGTGTTAAAATTTTTTGCACATGGATCATATTTTCTTGGTCATAGGTCACTCTAAAATGTATAAAATAGATAGTGTTTAAAATTTAATCAACTTCCAATTATATTTTCATATATTTAAATGCATATAAACATCTCATGTAAATTAAAGGAAAACTCAAGAGAGAACTGTTTCCCGCCAAAATTATGATGTCTTATATCTAAAAAATTCCTTCATGGATTTTTAAAATTTTTTGCTCAAATTGTTCCATTAGCACAGCTCTTCATAACAAAAGGTCAGAATTTTAATTCTAATTACAAAATTTCTGACACTCGTACTCCCTTAAGGGCATACGCCACAGTTTTGATCTACATTGAAAAACTTATGAAAATTTGAGTATTGCACAATTTTGATACATACTTTCCAAATATGCAAAAATATATATACCTTATCGGACTAATTTTCAAGATAAAAAGCGTCAAAATTCTGTGTAATTGAGCCAAAACTGCAATTATTGCAAATTTTCGGGCTAATTTCAAATCGGTGTATATTTTTTATTTTCATAGATAGCCAAGTAATTTTTTCTGCAGGATAATCTTTCAAACTAAAACTATAAACTAAGATTAAAAATAATTTCTTTCTTTCTATAATTAGTAAGTATATATATCTTACTTTTTGTAGCTTATTTCACTTTTTAAGTGCCAAAACATTAAAATTCGTATGTTTTGAAAATATTTTTGTTAGGGTTCCCACATTGATTTTTACCCGAATTTCATATATCTGGTAGGACTTGCACTAAGAATTTCAAATATGAAATAAAAATTAGGGGTTAACGTGCGTTTTTTCGAGATAAAGCTTAAAACCTCTCAAAAATCCAAATTTACGTCCATTTTGGCGGGAAAGCTTCATTGACGTTATTCCGTACCTTTTTAACGTCGTTGCTCAAGTTATAAACGTCAAGGAGAAATAATCGCAGAATTCTCCTCTTATATTAGTTTTGTGGCAATATAAT
This sequence comes from Modiolus philippinarum, assembly GCA_002080025.1. Classification (NCBI taxonomy): domain Eukaryota; kingdom Metazoa; phylum Mollusca; class Bivalvia; order Mytilida; family Modiolidae; genus Modiolus; species Modiolus philippinarum. The sequence goes on along the minus strand of MJUU01007447.1, from coordinate 21,956 downwards.
AAATTCTATGTAGCAGATTATAAATATTATCAGAAGTCCATTAATGGACTTCTGATATTATTCATAATACACTGTGCGGACTAAGGGGAGAGAGGGGATGTGTACCCCTTTTTAAAAAAATATTAAATTTTGAAGGTTGATTCGAGGTTTGGTCTTAAATTTTCGTGTCTCGCAACAATTGGCGATTTTTTTTTCCATTACACCTCCTCTAACTTCAAACCCTCAGGATCTGCCCCACATTATGTGAAAAAATAATAAAAAAGAAAAAAAGCAAACTATTTATGCGTAGGGTTTTCGTTATTTTATTTTTATTGTGAACGCCAAAAAATTTAATAAGAGAAAAAAAAACAAGAACTGGGTATATTTTTTACAGTTTTATTGGATATGTTCATTGAATGCATAGACGGATCAAGATGGGTTCTTTTGGTTGGAAACCCTTCTCCCGGAAAATATTTTAATTTAGTGCAGAACATAGGCGAAAATTGGCATACAAAAATTGCCTACAATAAAAACAACATAGTCTGGAACCCCCTTGAACCCATCTTTTTTCGAAGGCTGGATCCAGCGGTGTAATGAACTCTTCTCTTCTACTTACTAGTCTTTGTTGATTTTCCCCCAATTCAATAAACAGTTGTTTAGTGAGGCATGTTTAGGGTATATTGGGATACGGGATATTTACCACTTTTGTTAATGGGATATGGGATATTTGAGGCAAAATGTGCTGGGATATGGGATATTTTGACCATGGAAAACGGGATATTTCAATTATTAATATGGAAAACGGGATATTTCAATTATTAATGGGATATCTTCAATTTTCAAAGGGATATTTTAGTCCAGACTTACTGGGATATGGGATATTGGGACGCCCCCTAAACAAGCCTCTTTAGTTGTTAACCGTAAAAGATGGCAATAGAATATGATAAAGAGGTCAAAAATATAAATCCGGGAAACACACATTAAAAAGATTGGTTGACTGGTTGGTGAACCTTATAGTTGCCGAGGAAAATATTAAGATCTTGCCTGTTGGGAAAGCAAAAATCGTGGATCAGGTGAAACAAAGATGGACAGGAAGGGGGGGGGGGCTTTTTCGGGATGTCGGATTAGAAGTTTTTAAGCTCGGGATTTCGGATTTCTGTTATTTATTTTCCGGGAAATAAATACACAATGAATCGGGATTTCATCAGTTTTTAAGTTTCTTTATAGTTCGGGATTTAGAAAAAATAAAGCCGGGATTCCGGAATTGAGACCCTGGGATAACCATATCGTAACTGCTACACATTTATCATACATGGAAAAACCTAGGGAGTATCTCCATTGTACAAGGCATTGTCTCCAGTGAAATTGCATGGTTCGCAATCAACTTAATAATAATAATAATATGTTTATTCCAATCAAGGGCCTAAATAATTACTTTCTTTGAGGTGGCGAGACATAAATATAGTAAATTCAAATTCAGAAGTTGAATTTATCCAAGTAAGTTTTTCGGTATTTTTATAAGTCGGGAATGAAGCAAACAGACATGCTAAAGAAGCGGCGAGATGGTCAGATCATAGTACTTGGCCGGTTCTTATGTTAAATCATTTGAAATCAGTTTTTAAGGGACGAAAAATTAGTTTCAGAGAGATTTATTTATATCTACACGGAAATGTTTTCTTCGTAATGAAATTTGAAAAAAAATACAAAAAATAATTTTCAAACAAAAACTAAAACAAATAAAACGATAAAAAAAACAACAAAAATAGTCTGTAACAAAAGTTGGGAAAAACGAAATATTACATGTTCTTTGAAATTCCGTCTTTTCTGATCTGTAGATGTATGACGTTTTGACGATTGCAACGTCATTTTCGCGAAAAATTCAAACTATGACGTTACTGTATTGTAGCGTTGCAACACACTTAGCGACGATAACTGTGGCGTATGCCCTTAAGGTGTCTCAGTGGTATTAATCCGCCATTTTTGTCTAATACTTGTTCATTTAGGTTTCATTCATTAAGAAATTTAACAAAATAGTTATTTGAAATGTAAAGAAAAGTCCAAAGTATTTAAAATTTTTAATTGGTATTTCTTTTACAACATTTCCATTACCAAAAGGTGAACTAAAACACATGAGCTTTAAATCTGTTGCTGGATTTACGGAAACACAGAAATTATGCAAAGGAGATAATTTCATAAAAAATTTAACATAGATATCACTAGAGAAATTAACATTTCGCAATTTATCTCTGTTATTTTAATGGTGACCCCTGATTTTTATTTTTTATATGTTAACTATTTAAGAATTTCAAAACACATGCAAAGTATGAACAAAATCTATGATAGACTTTTCAAGCTATGCTCTCATTTAATAATTTTCCCTATCATTTCTATGTAAAATCCTGAAATTTTCTATTTCCGTTTTTGCGCTTAAATGCACGGTGACCCCCAAATTTTATTTTACATTTTTAACAATAATACAATTATGTTTCTACACAAAAAATTTCACAAAAATCTATAATAGAAAAATAATACCCTGCAGACACCTTAAGCATTTCTGTATCCTTATAATGTTGTTCGGTTAACGTTTTTTTCGTCAGAATTTGTACGTCTGAATGTGGTTGACTTGTCCAATTCGTATTGTTGGACATCGATATAATGTTTTTTTTTTCAAACGATAGCAACGTTGTTTGAAGCCTTGTCAACAGGTACAAACACATATATTTTTACCAAAATCTTTCAATTTTTGACTAAATTGTATTTACAGACAACTTATGAGGTGACTCAATATCTTTATAAAACTCTATTCTGTTGGTGACCTTTGTTATAATTTTATCTTTTTAAACAAATTTAGAGCATGTTTGTCTACACTTTCTCTTTTTCCACAAGTTTTTACAATAATTGGTTACTGCCGCTTTAATTATATCAAAATAAGCTTGCCAGTTTATTTTAGAAGGTGGGCGATATTTAGGTCCTTTTCTAAAGAATCGTCGAACTTCTTTATCTTCTATGATGTTAAGATTCCCTGTTAAAATATGTCCGCAAGGTCATAACGATATTGCGACGTGGAACATTCTCAGCTGCTAGCTGATTTTTCTCCAAATCAGCATCACACGTAATAGAAGAGTAATTGAAAAAAAAATGTTTCTAGTAGGTTTTTTATAAGAAAATTAAATGACAGGCATGTCCTGGTTGTCAAAATAGACGGGTACAAATTGTTGAATATCCGGGCCTCGAAAAATGTCTGCAATATCAATAAGTTCAATTCCTTTATTTATATAATTATTTAATTTTCAAAAATTGTTTTACGTGTTCATCGGATCTGTCTATTCTCGGATAAAGTCGATGAAAGCAGAAGGGTAAACAGTGAACAAAACCATGAAGGACAGAAAGAGACGGATTGAACATATAAAGCATGGAGGGAAAACAGGGAACTAAGCTCATGAAGGATAAACAGAAAGTCAGAAAGTACGAAGGATAGACAGAAAACTAAATGTATAAAGGGCAGAGAGAGAATGAAAACCATGAAGGGCAGGGAGCGAACCAAAATTCTGAAGAGCAGGCACAAAATTTAATAAACATTTGACGGGACTTCATGAAAAAACTACAAATTTGAACTGTACCAAACAGTGATAAACTTATTTCAATTTTTGACGATAACAGCATTTACATTGACGATATCCTTGCTATTGACAATCCCCAGTTTTAGATTACCGGGGTATGTCGACATCATTTACCCAAATAAACAAACAATGGTACTTAATACTGCCCTTTTCTAAATCTAAGTATCATCACTAAATCTCTAAAATGAAAACTGAAATTTATTATAAAAGGGATGATTTTGATTTCACTATTACTAATTTTCCTTCTCTTGACGACGACGTTCCTCTAGCTCCATCCTACGGGGTGTACATATCTCAAATCGTACGATTCGTACTGTTTGTTCTACCCAATACGATTTTTATGAACGTAACATTACACTCAAATCCAAACTTTTACAACAAGCTTGTATATTTCATAAATTTTTAAATACTTTTAAGACGTTTTACAGACGATATGAACATTTGATATCTAAATATGACATGACTCGCAAACAGATTACAAAGGGCATTTTTCACTCTAGAATTTATATGTTGTTAAAAATTCCGCATACTGATTAAAAGAAAGAGAAACTAGGACGTAGCCTACAATCTTTATGTAATAGTGGATATCGACGAGATATTCTACACGAACCGTTGAATTGGCTTTGGATTCCAATGACCTGATGATTTTACACGCATACTGGCCTCTCACTGATACTGCCGATGTCTACTGAAATACATGACGACTCTTTACCAAACCCCCTTTGGGAAGTTTTGAGTTTGATTTTTCTTCCGTACTGCGACAGTGTTTTCCAGCAAACTAGGTTCCTTGAGCTAGCCAGCACTCTTTCACCCATCTTTCTAAATTACGTTTTGTCACTTTCTTTTATTTTTCAAGATTGTATTTGTAGAGTTAGCAGTCTACCTGTATTGGGTTTATTCGTATGTTAATTATATTATAGAGAAACCGGTTTAACTCTATCGCTAGGTTTTGCTAGTGCCGGTACCAAGTCCGGCTATCCCGAGTTCCTATCCTTATCTATATTTGTCTTTAATCTGTTGTGTGTTTTATAGTGCGATTCCCTCGTGGATTGTGGATTGTGATTGAAATTTTCTGTCATTGTAGGTGTTTACTGTTATCTTGACTTTGTAATGTGACGGTCAGACAGGCAAAAAAGGGTTTAGGGTAGAACTGAATGTGTTCAAAATAAGAACTAAAAGTCTTGAGTTCAGACATTGAGCTAAAAGCATGAAGGATAGATTGGGAGTTTAAAAACTTAAAGGAATGCAGGAACTGAAAAAGGAAGGGCAAACAGAAAAATGCCTTATAGCAAACAAACAGACAGAGAATTAAAAGCTGGAAAAGCAGATAGGAAAATAAAAGCAAAAAGGGCAGACAGAGAACTAAAAGTGTAATCGTTTAAGCGTAGGAGACAAAGAGGCAGGAAACTGGGTACAGTTAGGACAGAAATAGGACAGATGCATGCTATGAAGACAAGGAACCGTATTTATAGAGGGTGCGAAGCTAAAACATGAAGGCAGACAGAGAAATAAAAGTGCTGATATACCGAGAACTACATGCGTCAAGTCAGATAGAGAACTAAAAACATGACAGAAATAAAAGTGTAAAGGACAGACAGAGAACTGCATATTTGAAGCACAGACATGGAGCTAAATGTGTGATAGACACACGCGGACCACTGGACTTAATGGCAAACAAGAAACTGAAGCATATAGGGCAAGCAGGGAAATGGAAATGTGTGGGTCAAAGAACTAAAGTCCTGTTGGTCATACAAAGAACTCAAAATCTGAAGGACAGAGAATGAATTAAAGGTATTTATTACCTAATTGTATTGTTTTATATGTTTTATTAAGTATTTTGTATTTTGAACTATTTTGGAGATTGTTACAATTAAGTGTTCTATTTCAGGGTGTTCTATTGCCTGGTGTGTTCTATTGCCTGGTATGTTCTATTTCATGGCTACTGTGATTGGTAAAAATGATTTCATCGTGA
>MJUU01007446.1:39919-50702 GCA_002080025.1 Modiolus philippinarum | reverse complement strand
TGTCAAGTCCGCATCATATCCAAGATGGCCACCAGCGCGTGAAGCCTGGTTTTATCATTGGACCCTATGGGAAGGTATTCAAAGATATTCTTCTCTGAAGCCGCAGAGCCAATCGGAACCAAATTTGGCCAGAATAGTCGTTAGGTGGTTCCCTTTCAAAAATGAGTCCGGCAAGTCTGCACATCATCTAAGATGGCCACCAGCGGGGAACTTAGTTTAACATTGGACCCTATGGGGAAACATATTCCAAGATCTTCTCTTCTGAAAGTACTTGGCCAATTGGAATCACACTTGGTCACAATGGACCTTAGTTTGTCCCCTTCTTAAAATGTGTCTGGCTTGTCTGAACAGATTCAAGATTGGCATTCAACATTGGTATTATTATTTTTGACTGTATTTGTCAGCAATGGCCCAGGTGAGCGATACAGGCTCTTGAGAGCCTCTTGTTTTCAATGGATGCCTTATGAAAAATTAACATCGCGCTTAACTATCAGATTTTTTAGAAAATGTTTCCTTTTGGATCTATGAGGAGCCAAACATGTCCAAAATTGGAAATGTGCAGATTGTGTAGAATTTTATTATGCATCAGATTTTGATTGGATTTTTTTTTCTTTACATTCCTCTTGTCTTAAAACTTTCGGAAAAATGTCAACGGAATTTTCGTATCTCTTACTGTTTCCAAGCTGTAAGGGGTCAAAGAGGTCAAAATTGCATTTTTCACAAATATGTAAAATCTTTATTTCTTATCGTATTTTAATGGGATTTTTTTCTTTGGATTCCTTTTGTTGTAAGCTGTCAGTAGTACTTCAACAGATTACGCATATCTCTTACAGATTTTGAGCTTTCAGGGATCAAAAGGACTAATTTCTCTGTTTTCTAGTTTGTGTCCAGTTGATAACTGTGTCATACTCTTTATTGAGTCTATCTAGTTACTGTGTCAAGCTCTTTACTGTGTTCACATTCACTTTATATTACACTTGTTCAAATTTCAGTGGTCGACATGCTGCGATCGTATCATGCTGCGCTCCGCGTAGCCCTTTATTATCCAATTGCATCGGGTATCCTTTTTACTGTTACTCAGTTTTTCATAGTATTAAGTGAATCTGCGTTAGACGTGCATATATACGCTTTTATTTATTATTATTATTATTGTTATTGTTATTATTATTATTATTATTGATTGTTATTTATTGTCTATTGTAAATGGAGGGGGACCTGACTCAACAAAATTTCCTAGGATAGTGTATATGAGAAAAAAATCTCCCGGTTCGGGTGATAATACCAGACCCCCGAAAATCAAATGGTCCGTGCCTTAGGTCTTTCTCTTCAATGGCTTATGATACAAACATGAGTTTTATTCACAAGCTTTGTGATAACAGTATTTTCGTGCTATACTATAAATTAAAGGCAGCATGTGTTATATTATACTGGACATCTTGATTGTATCACTACTTCTAGTAACGTCAATGATATCGATCACTGTAAAATAAGAGCGGGCGGTATACTCGACAGAAGGGTGGTATACTCATTAGAGGGATTGAATAAAAAATACCACCCTTGCAGTTAACAATCAAAATTATGGAAATTCATGTGAACAAAACAAAAAAAAAAACCCGAAGTTACTGTTAATTTATTTATGAAGTATGATATTATAAACATACTGCCTGCAGTGGAGGATGGTATGGTATATTACCACACGAAGAAAAATTATCACATGAAGAAAAATATCACCCGAGACAGAGTCGAGGGTGATATTTTCTCTTCATGTAATATTTTTTCTAAGTGTGGTAATCTACCATCACACCCTCCACTGAAGGGTGTATGTTTTTTATTATATTGAATGCCTTCCTTTTAGTCAAGAATATAATATTAATTACAACATCTGAACACAAATTTTGTAAACTCTAACATGTGCTAAATAGAAGATCAAAACGGGAAAAATGCTAAAATGAAAAATGAAAATAAAGTTGTTCTTACAAAAAAAAAATAGTATAATGCTGTGATTTATGATTTCATGGTACTGTTGACTGAACAAGAGTTTGCGTGTTTTGGATAATTGCAGAATTCACAACATTTAGGTGTACAATTGGAAATCCTTCAAACACAGTGAAAACATTTTTTTTTCTGCCAGATGGAACACAAGCATTATAAAAATATAAGTTCCTCCCTCTCTTCTTCCAGAAAGGGAAGGACTGGCGTTTTATATGAAGCAGAAGAGAGGAAGGGACTGACATGTTTTTTTATGAAACAAGTATTTACTGGTCTCCCTCCGGCGACAGCATGTTTGTTTCTTAGAGTTGCTGTATTTGCATGAAGTATAATAAAATGCAATAGTCTCTTTTTTTCGACTGACTTGTTTACAAAAGACTATAAGTAGGATGGAGTCCTGACAATCGGTTTTGACTTGTACGATTTTCGTTTTGAGAAATATGAAGAACATTTACCCGTTTTGTTTTACAGTTATGGGTCATGTTATAACGAACGGATTAAACGTAATAGGGAGTTGTCGGACTGTGGATAAAGATCCCGAACTCAAACAAGCCATAGAAGACATGGAACACCTAGCTCAAGAACAGAATGTGACAGATATAGAGAGAAAACATGTAGAAGCTGTAAAACTCTGGTCTGACAGGTAGGAATTGATGTTAAAGCTGCAGGGATTCAACTTATATCTTATTTCCAAACACTTTTGTTGATTCCCTTTTACAGCATTTAGACCATCCTTTCGGACGCTGATTTAACTGATAAATGCTTGTTTGTAGGTCCAGTTGAACTTGAACTTGTGTGGTTATGTGAGGTTCAGTCTGAGTTGGAAAAATTCTTTTCAGCGATGTCTCGATTTCTCGAAATTTTCTAAACATTTAAACCTTTTGAATTTTATGTTCTCTATATGCTTTTATACATCGTTTGATATCTTGGTTACAGATAGTTTGATTCCATCTGTACTGAAGAGATCTAAGATGTCAACATGTCCATACGCGGAAAGTAAATTTACATTATAAACTTCAGTATTTTGTAATTTATTACCAGCATGGGTCATGAAAGAGTGGACAACAGTTACTATCAAACATGACATTGCATATTACAAAGAATTTTAAACTACTTCATAATAGTGTTTTATCACCAATGTGTTTATTCAGATTTTGAGGTAAGTACTTTTTTAGATGCGGGTCAAAAGACTAATGAAGCATCACTCTAACATTGGTAAAGGTAAAATGAGAACATTTGTTATTACTAAAGAAGATTACTTTGGAGTTATTAAATTATTGGAGCACAATTTGCGAAGAATGATTGAGAAATTAGGCATTGATAAAGTCGAATTTTGGAGCAATAGTCAAAATGAGATTTATTAATTAATAACATCGAAATCATTGAATAGATTCATTACGAAATGTGCGAAAGAATTCAAAGAAATTCCGAATCAACGTGAATGGAAATATGTGTCAGCAGAATCCATTGGACCCATAGAACGCGGAATCATTGGTATTAATTTCGACGATTCGACACTTCGGTTACACGGACCACATTGATTCAGGATGACGGTCAAACTTGGCTTGGCTGGATTACGATCATACTTCAAACGAAACAGTGATAGTACAAATTATGAGAGCGATGGAGAATCAGATTCACTCCATAGCCAAAAGGCAGAGAACAAAATAATCTACTGAATTCTACTACTTAAATTGATATGGCGGTACCATATCTAGTCGGGTTTGGATCGGAAAATCTACATATGTATATTATTGCGTGCATGTAGTTCGGACTTTTCAACGAAATAATATCATCTCAACAAGGAGGTAGAATTTAGACGTTTTGTAAAAAGAAATTCATCCCGATAACTATTGATTCATAATTATGAAACGTTATCTGAAATCGAAATACAGTGACAGCTTTTCTCTTACATGAAACGGAAATTCACACCGGAAGTTGCATGATGAAGCGACATTGAAAACAGTTCTTGTTCGATCACTCCGGAATAAACAGGCCACTAAGGAAACTGATCACAGAGATTTATAAATCTTTTTCAATCTCCCCATTACCGTCGGATATTTCGGACCCTGAGCCGCTGACACCGCCACTTCTTCTGCATACTGCATGAGCCGCAAAACGGACATTCAACAGCTAGTATTGGACAGAAAGAGACTGTCAAAATTCATGTTGACTCGTAATTTCTGTGATTTCTTATGCGTGTCGTGGCGAATATATTCAATGATTTCGAAGTAAATTACAAAGAATTCACAATTTGACTAGGAAACTTTATGAAACGCTTCCGTTTATCTCATTATAGTGCAGTGTAATGTCATTTTTGTTGTTGCCTAGTAGAACAACCTAAAGTATCTGTACATTGAACATGAATTCTAGTTGTCTCTAGTAGATAAAATTTGGCAAATTTTCTACATTCCAAGGTAGTATTAGTGCTTTTCATTTTTAACTTAAGTGGAAAAATGTGTTTTGGAGGGGTCAATCTGCATTTTAACTTAATTGGCGTTCACTCACAAACTTGAACAAAGTTATGTGGACTTTGTTAAGTGTTTGGACGCTTTTACACACGAAGAAAGTCCTTCAAAATTATTATTTTTCCATAACTCTTCTTTGTGTAAAAAATGCTTATAATGTAAATCACAAAAATATTCGGAATGAGTTGCTGCAGCTTCATGCATATATGCAGCTAGGTCCTTTTGTTTTCTTTTTTCTCTCTGGCCGATTGGTGACATTTTTTAAACAGTTCCCTCAAGCAGCCATACCATAACCATACTAGCGTTGTCCGAAAATTCGTGGACAAGGATAAATATGGACAAAAATAAGTTTTTATATATCTATGTTTTCCTTGATACCTTGCCCTAGAGATAATCTAATAGGCACAATGCCCCTATGACCCCTCTCAACATCGTCGACTTGAAATCCTTAACTGTGGATAAACTTACTTTTTACATGCAATACTGCAATTATGACTTCGTATTAAGGCCAGCAGAGACATATCTGTGATGCCAGGCATAGTAACAATGAAAAAACAAATACTACTTATTCACTTTTTTACCTTTTTTGGGGCCATTTAGGGCTTGCTATATGGTATGAGGTTCCTCACCTTTTCGAAGACCGTACGGTGACCCCTAGATGCTTTCTTTTGGGTCGTTTTAACCTGGATATGGGATGTTGTCTCCTTGACATTTACCCCATTTCCTTTCTTTTTCATACTTTATAAAAGGTAAGTAAGACATAAGAAAAAGGTCAAAAGTTTACATATGAGATGAGAGTTCGATAAGAAAATGTTTTGTATTTACACAATTATAATCACGTTGGCTTTGATTGCAAAGATAATTTGCATACTCACTGTAAAAGAAAATTTATATTTTGATACATATTATAATTGTTTATTTTCATTAAGATTGTCCACAACTTAAATTGACAACACTCTTAATCAAGCATTTTATACACACTCTTACAGGGAAATTAAAAAAGCTTGTGACGTATGGGAGGATATTTTGGTTGATAACCCGTTGGATATGCTGGCACTGCGATTTGCATATTACTCCTACATATATTTGTCTTTCTACCCTCAACTCAGAGATGGAACTGCTAGAGTAATGCCATTCTGGAAGAAATCTTTGCCTTTATATGGGTAAATATTAGACCTAAATATTTAGTTTAATAGATGTCATTTAATTAAGGTCGATGCTAGTTCTAGTCAAGTTTTGAGTTTCTTGGTCATACCTTCAAAGGGAAACAACTCCCACACCGTACAAAAAAAAAATGTGCATTTGTTAAAATGTACGATTTTTGTGCTTTGATAGAATGTGCGGACACAATATTTCTTACACAATAATGATCATATTCTGCAGTGAGTTAACTTATATTCGAAATTTAAACACTTTCTGAGTCACTGAAAAAAAAACAGATCAGGTTAGTCCTTTTAGGATTGTAAGCACTTTCCGGTATTAGATTTTGAATTTCAATACTGACTAAACGTCTACTAAAGATTCAGTTTTCATAGTTTTTTATGCCCCGTGATCGAGGATCGGGGGTATATTGTTTTTGTCATGTCTGTCTGTCTGTCTGTTTGTCTGTTTGTCTGTGCGTCCGAAACTTTAACCTTGGCTATAACTTTTGAACTATATAAGGTAGACTTTGATACTTGGCAAATGTCTAGTCATGAGGAATATAAATATGCAAAAAAATTAGGTCAAAGGTCAGAAGTCAAGGTCATAGGGGTCAAAAAGGGGTAAAAATCGGAATCTGGGAGCATATGTAGTGTTTCACAATGTAGTGTTTCACAAACACATGTTGTTTATTATTGAAATTCTTTATTTTTGGTTGCGCTTCACAGAGTACCAGTTTGTCCTCGTGAGAGGATCGCGGGGCATATTGTTTTTGTCCTGTCTGTCAGTCTGTCTGTCTGTTCGTCTTTGCGTCCGAAACTTTAACCTTGGCTATAACTTTTGAACTATATAAGGTAGACTTTTGATACTTGGCAAGTGTATAGGTCTAGTCAAGAGGAACATAAATATTAAAAAAAAATTAGGTCAAAGGTCAAGGTCATAGGGGTCCAAAAGGGGTAAAATCGGAAATAGGGGGCATATGTAGTGTTTCACAAACATATCTTGTTTATTATTGAAAATGCTTTATTTGTGGTTGCGCTTCACAAACAGTATACCAGTTTGTCCTCGTGAGATTTTTCAAAAAAATTCCCTCGTTGTGGGTTTTGTTAAATCTGTAAGTCTCGTTCAATTTTGGAACCTCCGGGTTCAAAATTTGTACCCGGAAGATGCATTTTAAACAAAATCATATGACGTTTCACGCATAAAATTGAAACGTCATAATCCTGTAACGTCATATTTTGGCGGGAAGTATTTTCAAATTGCAATTTTATCGTGATTTCTCTGCATCAAATGATGAGACTCACAAACTCTATTAGTAAAATGCATTGCTTAAGCCCCAACGTTCCGAATATCCCCTTCCTATTTTTTCTTGGCTGTGTCGTTCAAGACCTTTGTACTATCTCAAGAAATGAATTTATCGTCGACCCTTTTCATCTTTGGTACCCGAGCATCGGGAGAGCCTTTCACCCATTACCTTTTTGCTGACTTCAAATTCAATCTCTTCATCTACGCTAAATGAACCCGAAATGCCAATTGTTGGTACGGACAAACCGCTGCTTGTTTTTTGTCGTCTTAATAGACCATATCCGAGTTCTGGTATTCAGATTCACCAGTTGTTGTTTGTCAGCCCTACGTCACTAACGTGTCCGCCCAATGTGACCAACTTCGTGACGTTTTAGGCTCTATGACGTGACGTTTTCTATACTGTGACGTATTGAAAAGAAGTCTGGTAAATCCTAATACCAAAGGTCGGATATGGTCTATTCGAGCAAAACTGTAAAGGAACTGTTTCTGTGAGATTTTTAGACTTCATAGGTTTTACATTTGAAAGCATTTTAAGTTGTTAGCCGAAGATTCTTTAAACTTTCTCTTGATCTAGTTTTATACATCTGTCTTAATTATTCAGTCGGGTTTTCTGAAAACTTTTTTTTGGGATGGGGGGGGGAGGGGGGTTAACCTATGAAAAAGTCAGAATTGTTCAGTTCCCTTTCAATTTTTATACGCCAGTCTAAAGACGAACGTATTTTTGTACTCGTATGCCCAATTACCGTCAGTCTATCTGTCTGTGCATCCGTTTTATATGTCACACTCTAACTTGACAACCATTTGGCCAATTCACTTCAACTTTTGTAGAGGTATTGGATATGATAGCCTAACAGCCTCCATACTTTTTCGTTAAATTTCGATTTTTCTTGCAAAAGTTATGGGACTTAAATGGTCAGTTTTAACGCATTTTTTTATATGTCGGGCTCTACCTTCACAACCCTTTAGCCAATTTACTTCAAACTGTGTAGAGCTCTTTGGTATAATACCCCATTAACTTAGTGCAGATCGATTTATCTAAGATATAAAGCTTAATCAGACAACTTTATGTGCATTCTAAAATGTGAGCCGCTTTCATTAACCACTTTAAGTTTTGAAGGGATGATGACTTGTGTATCATGCGACTTGGCGCAGCTGTTTATTATTTATTTTCTTCCCAACAAAATTATTATCTTCAAGTCACCACGAGGCTTTAGACAATTAGATTTGCTAATACCTCATAGTAAGTTCAAGGCGGATCCTAACACCGTTTTGTAAGCATTTTTCAGCAAAAACTGTTAAATAAGTGATATGCATTCCGACAAAAATATGTCTCTAATTTTCGCCAACAAAAATAATATTCTTAACCCAAACAATGTACAAAGCGATGTACAAATAACCAAATACCGAAGTTACTGTAAATTTAAATTCTGCATATGCGCATTTCGACAACTTATGTCTCTTCAGTGCAGATAAAATCTAAACGTTTGGAAGACCATACAATCAAATATGTTAAAAAAACTGATAGAGAACAAATGCCCAATATCATCTAAAAGTAAAGCCAAAATCAGCTAAGGACAGAGCTTTGCATGAGGGAGATACTCCTTAGTTTTCAACAAAATTTACAAAATTTTAGATATTGCAAGGTTCGAAATACAATCGGCTTTCGGGTCAGCACCAAAAGCGATGAAAAACATACACTCGCGTCAAAAAGGGAACCGAAAAACTTCAAAAGCGTATAAAGATATTACTTACTTTTTATACGACCGCAAAAATTTTGATACAAGATTTCGATAGTATGACAGCGGATTTGGAGTAACTCTTCTGTTTCCTATCTATGAGGATTCAAAGGGGCCAAAACTGCAAATTTTTTTTTATCGGCTTTCAATGGGATTTTTTCATTTGGTTTCTCTTGATGTAAGCTTTCGGTAGTATGTCAATGGATTTGGGGTATCTCTTACCTTTTCCGAGCTATTAGGGTTCAAAGGGGCCAAAACTGCAAATTTGCAAATTACCTAAATTTTTAATTTTTGATCGCATTTCGATGGGATTTTTTTCTTTGGATTCCTCTTGATAAAAGCTTTCAGTGTGGATTTGGTTTAGCTCTTACCGTTTCCTAGCTATAAAGGGTCAAAGAGGAACCATAAGGAGTCATAAAGGCTATTTTTCATTTTCCCTAGTTTGTGTCCAGCTAATTACTGGGTCAATCTCCTTATTGTGCCCATGTAAATATTGTGTTACGCTCTTTGGAATGTCCATACTCACTTTAACCATCTTTGTGCCATGGGCCAATTTTGGGCCAATATTTTTATACTCCGTTCAGTGCCACAGGGCCTATTTTAGGCCAATGTTTTTTTCATAACGTCACGAAAGGGTATCTATGACGCAACGCCACCGAAGGGTATCTATGACGCAACGCGATTGTTGGTGCTCGACCAAGGCGTGAAAATGGCGGGAAGTCTGAGGAAATTGTTAAAATCGATATTTTCTTGTTTTAAATGCAGTATAGGGTTGTATAATCATGTATAATGTATTTCTACACCTAGAAAAGGAATAAACGAATTTTATATGTCGTGTAGGATAAGAATGAATAAATTTTATTGGTTTTAAATTTACCATAACTAAATGTAAGAACAATCTCCAAAATACAATAATATGAAGTTTCCGCCTAAATTTATTGAATTTAATTAAACATATTTGTTTTCTTCTGTTTTTTTTCTCTCTTTTTATTTTTATTTATTTTATTTGGTTTTTTTAATTTTATTTTTCTGTTTGTTTTTTATTCATGGAGTCCTTTTCCTTTGCGGAAGCGACAGGTTGACGAGACAACAGGAACTATTTTTATACAAATTAAACCACGAAATTATATGAAATTTCTCCCTTTATATCGGAACGGCACCAAATTGGTCTTTATGAATAAAGAAGAAATAGTATTGTTTTACATTTTCTCGTTTTTGGTACAAGTTTTCGGAGGGGCTATATCATTATTCCGACACTCATTTGTCCGACACTTAATTCAACACCGCAGTTTTCTTCCCTTGTCTTCCCTTCTTCTTTTCTTTGTCCTCACAAAAAAAAATGGAACGGTTTCCAGCAGACGCTCGCCCGATTATTCACGTGAATATGATCGAAATGGTGATTTTCGTATGGGTGTCTAGCTCAATTCATGTGCTAAATAGCCAACCGAGGTAAACAAATACATTGCCGATTTGAGAACTGATTCAATAAACACGAACAGAAGGTAAAGTTTACATATTAAGTTATTCCGTAACATGTGAAAATAATCGGATTGTGTGAATTCGTATGCATGTCGATTCCATTGCTATGAATAGGCAATACACATGACACAGGTAAACAAATGCTATTTTCGGTGTCTTCCCATTTATCCAACTTTTTAAAAATTACTATTCCCAGTTATCCAACTTTTTGTTTTATCACCTAGGGCAATGTTTATATAGTACTGCACACTAATTATTATGTAAAATAGACAAGAAAATTATTCCATGGATAAAATAGTATATAGCTTTATTTCTTAAATAGACAGTGCATAACACATGTACAGAGAAAAAAGTAAAGTTGTATTTGTTTGTTAATTTTCAATTTTAATTTAAGTAATGACAATGAAATAAATAAACAATTTGCAAATAAAGAAAAAATAAAATAAAATTTTGAATTTGAAAAAAGAAAAAGAAAAGCAGAATGGAACTAAATATGGTCCCAGAACTGATAAACAAATTCAAATGGATAAATGGACGAAATGTGTAAAATTTTGTAAATAAGTAAAATTAATGCACCTGAAAATAAATTTGAATAAAGGGCTACGCCGAGCGCAGCATGATGCGACCATAGCATGTCAACTACTGAAATTAGAACAAGTGTAATTT
>MJUU01007446.1:0-26593 GCA_002080025.1 Modiolus philippinarum | reverse complement strand
AAATCTCCTGCAGTTGGGACTTTGATTGAAAACAAGTGGCAACCTTTTAAAAATATTTGGAACAATGCATAGCGGTATGGGTTGGTAAGAATGTAAGAGAATGTGGGTGTATGGGAGGAAATGCAATTTTATTATTAGCATACTGGGGGCACATCACAATTGGACAGTGCTTTGTGTGCGCCCCATGTTTATTTTTTGTATATAATTATTTTTGGATTGCAAGTATGAAAGAGTTTGTGTGTAGTTATTTAGAATGAGTGAAACAATTTACCTCTTTGCATTTTTTCTTTGTTTGAGAAACAACTTGTTTATTTTCTATAAAACTTAATTATTCTTCTTTCTAGTTGAGGTTAGTAGAGGGACGGCGGGACCACCTGTTGTGTCCATCACTGCTGCTCTACTTACCTTAACTGTTTTTTGGAAATTGATAATATACCAGCTTCATGAGTTTTAATAGTACAATTAATTTCTAATTAAAAAAAATATGTATATATTATCCCTATGTGAAACTATATCATTGTTTTTTCAATGTATATTAATTACATAATATATATGTAAACCACAAGCTTCAAAAATAAAAAATTACAAAAAAAAAATACAAAAAAAAAAACTTTCAGGATATGTTGTTCACCTGGTGTAGATGTGCACCTGATACTTAGAATTTTGATTTTACAGATTTTAGAGGTTCACAGAGCCAAAATTGCTCATTTTCGAGTGTTGCTTTTTGAATCCACAACTCCTTCAAAACTGCTACTCCGATTCCATCCAAACTTTCAGGATATGTTTTTCACATGGTGTAGTTGTGCACCTGATACTTAGAATTTGATTTTAAAGATTTTAGAGGTTCACAGAGCCAAATTTTTTTTTTAACAACAAATGATATATTTATTCCAATAATATGCTTGTTACAATTATCATTAAGAGCCCAAGCTACTCTTAATGTTCCCTGTTACACTCCACTAACTACCCAGGGTTGTAGTTAGCTGTAAAATTTTACATTCATATGTCATATAATTAAAAAAATAAACATTCAAATCACATATTATTAATATTTTGTTTTATCAAAGCTAATTTTTTATTACAACTCCCAAATCCTACACGTAAATTAAATTCTTGAATAAATATTTTGAATAGATCAACGTATTTTGTACGTTGTTCCGAAATATAATAGGATTTATATAAAGAGAAACTGATAATCGTTAAGACATAGTTTAACCAAAAATATTCTTTATCCCAAATCTTGTATCCGAAAATAAGATGTTTTAACTCTATCTTGAAAGATATTTTACTCATCAAGAAGATATCTTTTATTTTTGTCCAAAAATTTACTACATAAGGACATAATATAAAATAATGCATGTAATCTTCCTCATTTCCACAATAGTTACAGGAAGCATTATTTGATATTTTCCATTGTAATAGAAGTTTTTTTGTTGGAATAATATATTGTATTAATTTCCATCTGAACATTTTTAACTTATTTTCTTGCAAATATCTAAAAATAAATACATACAAATTATGTTTAAACAAAAAATCGGAAATATTTAATATACGAACCCATTTTCCTAATCCTATCGGTTTTTCAAATTTTTTATCTATTAAAATTTTATATAAGTCCTTATTAGATATCACTGAGATATCATTGTTTGTATTTTTTAATGAAATCTTATCTTGGTTTATATTTAATTTAGTTTTCACTGAATTTTCTGTCTGTAAAATACTAATCCATTCTTTCGGTATAGCTTTCTTGATAGTAGATATTTCTGAAATCCAGTTAACTTTTTTTTCTAATTTCTCTAAAATAACCCTTTGTGATATGTATCCATTATCATCAATAATATCATTTACATAGATAATATCCCTTCTTATCCAATTTTCAAAAATTAAACTTTGATTGCCGAATCTAATAAATTTGTTATTCCATAAAATCTGTTTTCTAATTTCCCGAAATGTTACCGGACATTTTGATGAACCCCCATTTACCAAGTTCCAACACTTAATTATCTCCTTATAAAATTCTGGGATATCTTTGAAGTATTCATGAATCACATTATTGTTAGTATTAAAAATTAACCAGTTTGTGCTTTAAGCACCAAAATATTTTAGAGGAATAACTTTCCAGTTCATAATTTCACCTTTTATCAATCTTTTGACCCAAGAAGCCTTTAAAGCATTAAAATAAGTTCTAACGTCAATCATTTGTAATCCCCCTTTTTCATATGAACCTATAATTGAATTTCTTTTTACTCTATCTGGTTTGCCATTCCAAATGAATTTAAAACATTGGCTTTCTATTTCTTTCAAGTATAATTCACAGAGCCAAAATTGCTCATTTGTGAGTGTTGCTTTTTGAATCCACAACTTCTTCAAAACTGCAAGTCCGATTCAAACCAAACTTTCAGGATATTTTGTTTACCTGGTGTAGATGTGCATCTGATATTTATAGATTAAGAGGTTCACAGAGCCAAAATTGCTCATTTGTTAATTTGGTTTGTTAATCTTCAACTCCTTCACAAATGTGTGTGAGATTCCAACCAAACTTTCAGTATATGTTGTTTATCAGGTCTGGTTATGCACATTTTACATGAAATTTTGATTTAACAGATTTATGAGGTTTGCCAAGCCAACGTAGCTCATCTGCAAGTCCCCAAAACTATATTCATATTCTTATCAAATTTACAGAATATGTTTTTTTCCTAGTCTTAGCCATGCACATAATACTTAAAAATTTAAGTTTACAGATTTCAGAGGTTCACTGGGTCAAAAATGGCTCTTCTGTAGTGCAGGCGAATTTTTATTAGTAAATGACTAAATACCGAAGTAACTGTGAATTTAAGTTCTGCATATGCGCAAATGTTTTGAGTTTGCTTTACACATTTAATTTCTCCGTGTTACTTTATTTTGGCGTTGTTGTAACAATTCTGAAGATAAGCGAGGACATGCTTCCTTCTAACTGTCAATTACTTTGGTAACTAATTTCCCCTTTACACAAGGTTACACAGTTTACACTGATAAAGAAAATGTTTCTCTTTCATATTGTACCTTTGTAGCTCCACATTGTGCCTTTAATTACGACTTGCCCTTATGTAGTTTTGATATGAACGCACCTTTATTGATGGTGGCAGCTTTAATGCTAGTTTTATACAACTTCGGTATTTTAGTATTTTCATAGAAAACTGTCCAAGTAAATATTGTCACCATCACACCTACTTTGGTAAAAATGTCAATTGTGGAACACCCGCTTTTAGCTTTTATACTTCTTTAATATTGTCCATTGTGTAGACTTTAAATAAGAACTTATCGACACACATGCCGATGTTACTATCCATCAACAATTATTCTATTCATAATAGGCATGCAAGTTGAGTAAGAAGGGTCAGGTAGTCTAAGGTGTTGACTCATTTCTATGAAGATGTTTTCTATCTTTGTTTTTTAAATATTCATTTACATCATCGGTAAGGTTCTCTTTATATTGACGAGTATTTGTTCTCATTAAATAGATTAAAAGTTCATCTCTCAAAGTGCTTACTTTAATGGGGAAACCATGCAATAAAAATTCCCAAATATCTCCACGTTCTCTATTTGAAAATATCAACAATTCTAACCGCTTTTCAATAAGATCGCTAGGTAGAACAACAGTATCTGCAGTTTTGTATACATTGATCTCTCTTTTTACATCAACCAATAAGTTCTGGTTTTTGAGGCTGTACTTTGAGTACTAAGTCAATACCGAAGATAAATGCATACTTTAAAAGGGGTTATTTTCGCGTGGTTTAAATTTCACGATTTTGATTCCTAAACCTACTTGCGAGGTTTTATTTTCGTGATTCTCACTAAAGTTCCGTTACGTTTATGATAAAAACAAATTTACGCGAGGGGAAATTTTCGCGAATATGTGCCTATCGCGAAAATAGCGAAACCCCTCGCAAAAAATTTCCCCTTTATATTTGATATACTATCAGCTCTACTACATTTTTGTCAATTGAACGGACGTTTTTTTCGCACTTATATATTTAATCTTTCTGTCAATGACAAATTGGTTTGACACCTTTTGCCTAAGTCAATTTGCCAAACTAATGCATTCCTCTTTTCATTAACCCATTTATTTATTCTAGTATTGTATTTGCATCACTTGTTTTTTTTTTCATAAGTTCGGAAGCATTGTTGCTTTTTGATGTAAATAGAATATGTTGCTTTTCTGATGCAATTGATTTTTCTATCAATTTTTGTTTCCTTTATTCAACAATTTTATCCAAACTTTCTCTATATTTTGATGAAGCATTCCTTTCTTTCCTGTCTTTATCTGGTAATGGAAGTGAATCAAGCCATTTTGTTCAAAGGAAACTAGAAGGATCGGTTGAGGAATTGGGTCTGTATCCAAGAAAACATCTTATATACCAAATACACACCCTGAATTTTATCTTGTGAGATGACGACTTATTTATCAGATCATCAGTTCGATTTAAGTATTTGCCGCCAGATAGTGTTTCTTTCATGGCATTTTCAAGATAGGAAAACAAACGTCTAAACGCCATCTGTGCAAAGGCGCAAAATTTCTCGTCAATACTATTTTCTGTCATTAAAAGTTTTTTTCTAATATTTTTTTCTCTTTTATTACATCGTCGCGAAACAGGTTGTCTTTCCCACTTTTAAAATCAGAAGTATCTGTGATCATCCTTTCAATGTATGAAAGCGGGGCATGGTAGTGGGGTATTCTAGCACATGGCGATTATTTTCAATTAGCATACATAATGGTACTGCAATTAGTTTTGTCATTCACCCTAATCCTTACAACAGGCAATCATACAGTTTTCCTTGGCAAGTTTTGATGTCAGTTAATGAAATTTTTTATCACCTCCACGAAGAGTTTAAAAAAAAATCTTATTTCTGTCGTATTGATAGTATGCCATTCTTCCATTAAAAATTTGATATCAAATAACAAAATACCGCAGTTACTGTAAATTTTCTTTCTGCATATGCGTATTTCGACAACTTATGTCTCATCAGTGCAGATCATAATAAAACATTTGGAAATCCATGAATCGAAATATAGGTAAAAGCTGATAGACAACAAATTACCAGAGGGGTCTAAACAGGAAAGCCAAAATCAGCTAAGTACAGAGCTATGCAACGGGAGATTCTCCTTAGGCTTTAACAAAATCAAAGCGATTTTTTCTGACGTCAGTTAACCTTGCCTTTTAAATTTTTATCTCTGCATTGTGTTCAAAATGCATTTCAGTGCCAACTTTTCTCATCTACTCCCCGCAAAATCTAAGGTGTGATATTGTTTTAGATTAAGAGAAATATTTCTAAATTGGCTTTGAATCATCATCATGTGATATGCATTCTGGCTCTCCCGCATGTTTTGTCGAATGGAATGAAACAGGTCACAGGTAGTCAGCAAAATTGACCGATAGATGTAAGCCTCAGACTAAATGTTTAATTTTGTCGTAAGGGATTTTTTAGCATCTGTTAGTTCAAACACTGTATTGTTGGAGTAGTACTCTAAATGCGATATTTGAATGTTCCAAACCAACATAAAATTGCATATGTCGCTTAATATAATATGAACAGTGGAAGTAATATTCAAAGAAAAATTATTTATCATCAAAAATGTTAACAAAGCAATCCAATGTTGTGGATGAAGATTTTTACACATATCACCTAAAAAATATACATCTTTTTTTTTCGTCACTTACTATAAAGTTTGGTATGTTATACTACATTTTCGTCTTTTGCCGCCTTATAAATACAAAATCTTTTTGTAACAGGATTTGTTCGTAACTATTTTTATCCAATGGCAAAACCTCTAAAATAAAAAATATTTAGTTTGTAATAGGCGATGTGAATAATCTTGCTTCTCTGTAACATTTTGTAGTTTTACTTTTATCTCATCTACAGGTTTAATCTTATTTATTTGTTCTGACATTTTGTGCGTAGTTTTTTTGCAATTCTGAGATCAGTTTCAAATTTCAACTCCTGGACATGTTTCTCATGAATTAAAAAAAAATTAATTTGTTTATTCTTGTTATCCTTTCGCATCTGGAGGTCGTTACTTTCCAACTGTCTCTACAGTAAGTCTCTTTTGTAGGATATTATTTTTATTTTTGAATATACCTTCATTTTCCCCTTGTCTTCTCCCTTTGATTTGATAAACAATTTATCTGCTCTTTACATTTGTCATTTGTTAAAACCTAAGGAGTATCTCTCTCTTGCATAGCTCTTCCTTAGGGGACGACCATTTGACTCTGGGGGGGAGGGGGGCTGGCAGATTTTGTAAATAAATATTCTGTCCCTGAAAAAGTTGGAAATAAATAATCTGGCCTGCACATCAAAGAAAATAAAAATCTGACCTTAGATTTATTGGTACGATACGATTGTGTTATTGAAAATAAAAATAAAATAAAATAAAAAATAAATATTCTGGCCCGCAAAATTTTGAAAATAAATAATCTGACTCGACTAAATTTGCCAGCCCCCCCCCCCCCTCAGAATCAAATGGTCATCCCCTTAGCTAATTTTGGCTTTCCTATTTAGATCTTATTGGCAACTTGTTGTCTTTCAGTTTTACACATTTTTCGGTTCATGGATTTCCAAATGTTTTGATTTTATCTGCACTGAAGAGCCATAAGTTGTCGAAATGCGCATATGCAGAAATTAAATTCACAATAACTTCGGTATTTTGTTATTTGTTAGTTTTATTTGCTTCCATCTCTTACCAATTCCTGAGAATAAATTCTTATTCGTTTAATATTTTTATTTTCCTCTACATATTTCTTCTTTCGTATTTTTTGTATGAAATCTGAAGCTAAGCTTGCACATGCTTCCCTGTAACTTGCAATTCCTTCGTTAACAATTTTTCCCTTTACAGATGCTTGCACAGTTCAAGATTTTGCACGATTTTTACAGGTAATTTCTGTGACACGCCATCAGGTCTGCACTCTCTCGTCATATCCATCTTCTTCTCCGTATTTAGCCCGGTAGTCCCCTAGTCGAAGGCCATATAGGCCGAAACGTTGGGCAGTTTCCCCTCCCTCTTTTTCCATTTTTGTCATTTTTATGCGTTTTTTTAATTTGTACATTTTGTGTTTTTTATCTTTTAATCGTGGCCAACTACACCATTTTATTTTGCTTGCACAGTTTGCACTGGTAAAGAAAATTTTTCTCTTCAGATTGTACATTTGTATTTCCACTTTTTGCCTTCAATTTCTACTTCCACCTATATAATTATGATATCAACGCACCTCTTTTGATGGTGTCAGCTTTTATATTATTTTTCATAGAAAATTGTCCATGTAAAACATTGTAACCTTCAGACCTACTTTGATCAAAATGTCAATTGAGGTACTCACATTTATAGTTTTTACTTCATTGACAAGTACTAGTATTGGTCATAGTGTAAGCTTTAAATAAGAACTTATCGAAACACATTGCGATGATACTTTCCGTCAATGATTGCTCCCTTCATAATATGCATACAAGTTGACTAAGGTGGGTCAGGTATTCCAAAGTCTTGAATCATTTCAATGAAGATGACTTCTATATTTGTTTTAATTTATATATTTAGATTCCAAAATATCTTAATAGAATAATAAAAGATAACAGGAAACACCTACAATGGCCAAAAAAACATAGTTGTCTTTGTTTGCTAAACCAATTCTTACCGTTTTTTAAATAATTTCGACAGAACACAAGTTTATTGATATAAATCTTTCTTATTCACATATACCTGTGTCCAACAATCCTAATATTTGAAGTTATACTTTTGAGTGGTCATTTAATACCGAAAATACATTCAAGAATATGAGTTATTTTGTATCTGGCTAGGAAACATATAGAATCCTTCAAATCCAATGTAAGAATTAATTTTGACAAGAGTCTCTCAAGAGCCTGAATTGATGTCGGAAAACACTAGTTATGATGGGTTTTATGTGGTCAAATATTAATGTTCCTCTTTGTTGTCATCTTAGACAAGTTGCAGACTTTCTCATCTTTTTAAATAAGGACCATCTACGGATAAATCCACTACAGGAATTGACATGTTCAACACGGTCGGTGTCCTATTTAATAATTATACAGTCAAGATAACTTCGACTTGATGAGTGCTCTGTGTCTGTCTATATGTTGTTACTGTTCACTACCTTTTGACACGAGTGCTTTAGTCGGGCATCCATGGATGACAGTAATTGTAAAAACTTTGCCAGTGAATTTAATGTTTGTTGGCGATCCATGGACTCAAAAATATGTATGTATCGTAAATTAGCATTGGATTCCAACCGATGTTAGAGGCCGTCTTGACCTCACTATGAAGTGTGAGCAGAGCTCACTGTTGAAGGCCTCGTGGTGACTTCAAAATGAAGAACAAAAATAAAAGCGTTTGTCCATTGATTGACTTACCATGTATTTGTAGAGACTTTGTCTTATATTCATTTACTTCTTATTCCTTCATTGTTAACTTAAGCTTGGGTTTGTCTTTCCTGCAATCTGGAGTCCAGAAAAAGATTCCCCGTGCTAAAGATGTATCCTCTCTATATATTTCAGTTATACCGTACTTGTTTTTGAGCGAATTTATTATATGGATACACTGTCACACTTTCAAATTTTGGTTTGGTATTATTATTATTTTGTTTTTCAAATGTTATTCTGACCAAATGTGTATACTGTTCACATCTCATTATTTTATTATGCCAAGTTAACTAAAACTCGACTTGATCAGTGCTCTGTGTATATCTATATGTTATAATTGTTCACTAGGTTGTGACAGTAGTTCTTTAGTCAGGCAATGAGAGTCATTCTAAGACAACTTTTCCCGTTAATCTTGTTGATGTTCCCGCATCCATGGACTTGAAAAGCATGGATGTAGCATTTTTCGACTATAAGTATGAATTCCGTTCAATTCGGTGAAAGGAGACGTCTTGAATTTAATATGAGATATGATCATATCTCATTGTTTTATGACCAACTATGATAGCCCTTTACTATGGCTTGTTTCTACCATGTATTTGTAGAGATCTTTATGGTCTTTTGAAACTCTTGTCTTATAAATGCGACAAAAAACTTCATCTTCCGTGACAAGTTGTCAAGTACGTAAGGCACATCCAAATCAAAGCATTGTGACATCATTATCTATCATACTTTTGTGCAAATCAATAAGATGTTTTAAAAAAATTATCGATCACATGTGATATAAACGAATACCTGTATCACCTTTATATGTTCAGAAAGATTGTCGTATTCAATATTTAAAAATGCAGAATAATATAGGGTTAAATGTTATGATGAAAGAAGTTGACACGAAATTGTCATGCATTTTTCGAAGATTAGCTAGATGCAGTAGAAACATCAATTAAGTGGAATGAGTATGTAAGTGCACTCATGTATTACTATACTTAGCTGTGTATCAACTAGTGTCTCCCTTCAAATCAATGACGAGTCGACAACTGTAAAAGCGGACAAATTTAATTCATGACGAGTTATCTCGCCAACGACAGAGACAAACGTTGTGGGACTGGCTACACATGACGAACCGTATCGTTTTGATATTTTATATAATAGTAGACTAAAAAAATATTAAATACAGATGCTACAAATAGAACTTTTTGACCGTGAAGTTATATCATTTTTCAAAGCACTGTTTGCTGAGCTATCTACACTGAAAAGTTTTCAAAATTGCCACCCGCAAAGCAGAAATTCACTCCAATTTCGGTGGTTTTAATGCTCACTAGGTCGATGCCTCTGTTCTTATACTCTTAGTCACCTCGGTAATCACAAGTCCAGTCGTTTAGAACTCAGATGATGGTCAGAATCAGATTTGGAAAATAATATCTCAAGCTAGAATTATTTTTGTAAAACTGAGCAGTGTCTCCCTCATGCGAAGCTTTCTTGGCTGATTTTATCAGCTTTCTGAAATCTAAATATTTTTGTCTTTCAGTTTTTTTCTAGAGTAAAATCTGCTAATGATTACAGAAAATTCAGTTTTTTGCTCTTTAAAAGCCAAGCTAATCGAGCTTTTATACATTTGAATTTTTAAGAGATGCGCAATATTCCAAATCAATGTGTTTATTCGGTTTCCAAATGACCAATTCTTAGACAGTTATAATTGTATTCCGGATATATTTGGTTGGAAAGGAAAAAATCCATATAGGACAGGAAAGATGGAACAAGGCAATAGAACTATATAATTGTTTAACGTTCTTTTTGGAACGATTTCAAGGCTCAGTTGTCGCTTATGCTGTAATTAAATGGAACTGTGTCATTTCATTCGAAACATTTATAAAATTATATATTTAGTGTTGTTATATTCCATCAAAGATAACTTGCAGTAGACATATATCTGACACTTCGGAGTTGAAAAGTAAAATGACGAAATTAAAGACGGATATGTTTCCTATATCGTCTTTAAATTGAAAATCAATATACATTCTGTAATGTTCGTATGATATATAGAAGTAGCAAAATTTAGGGAAGATTTGAAGTTTTCACCCGAAATAGTTCATCGTGATTGAATATTGATCGTCTTAGCTAAATATTGTTTTAAAATGCATATTAACTTATAAAGGTTGAAAATGTATTAGTTGAAATTTTATAAGAAATGTGGTTATCGGCGAATTGGTCAGGAAATGTCCCCGGTTCAATTTTTAACGAATCGGTATGCTTGCAGGGCTATGCCGTGGTCGATGTTACCCCGGGATATTAAAAACTTTTTACTTCCTATTGAACCGTTTGTTAGTTTGTCTTGAAACTTTTACATAACCTACTGAATTTACAATCACTCACAGTGTGACGGGTGCTGTTAACTCACAGTGTGACGGGTGCTGTTAACAGAGCTGGACATGCTTACCCTTCCGGAGCACCTTATGTCACTCTCAGTTTCACTGGAGTTCACACTGTGAGTGCCTTTGTTTTCAATGTTGTAATTTCTGTTTCTGTGCTTTGTTTCTGTCTAACGTCATTGTTTTTGTGCCTACCGTCATTGTTTTCTGTGTCCTCGTTTTGGCCGTGTCTTTGGACTTCGATTTTTGTAAGTTTCACTCCTTTGTTCCTTCGGTATTCTACTGCCGTTGTTTAAAGAAACGAGATGTTGTATTTATTGTCTACTCAATTACTGCTGTCCAAACACCATCAAATCATATAACTGAAAAAGCAAATTCCACTCACACCAATACAGGGCCGTCTTGAACTTACTACGAGGTATGAGCAAAGCATATTATTAAAGGCCTCGTGGTGAGTTCAAGATGAAGAACAACAATAAAATCGTTCCTTTGCTTGGTTTTAACATGTACACTTACTCCATATCCTTTTATTGTTTATTCAGATTCAGTGGATATGTAAGATATGATGTGTTTCCTCTAGAACAACCGTGTGTACCTATTATGTTTGTTAAGCTACATGTTATCCTGGCCATTCATCCAACGATATGCTACCTTCTGTTACATTACCAACTGCTTTTATTTTTTTTCTTTCAATCGAATGTGACTACATTACCAAGGAATATTGATGTCCTTTTTCTTTACAGCAACCATATAATGTTAAATTGAGGCAATATTAGAATTTAGTAATTCCTCGTTAGAAATGTACTGCAACTATCTATTCAGAGGCCCAAGAGGAGAACTGAGTACTCATTTATAAAAACTTGATCTGCGTAGTTGACTGATAGATTTTCTATTTATATATATTCGTCCATAGTATGTTCCACGTGCACACAAGTATAAAGATCAACTTGAAGCTATTCCAAATAAAAATAATGCAAAAAAAAGAATTCATTTTTTGAAAGAAAATATATCAGTGTTAATATAAATGACTGTAATAGACATTTGACTAAAAATAGATAATTTTGATTCTAACCGAATAACTTTTTCTAACTATATTTTTGACAGATTGACGGTTCTCATTTTATTTACTAATATTAGTTATAAGTATAACTTTTATTTTGCAGAAAACTACGACCCTATTACTGTTGTGTAGCTTTATGGTTTTGTGGACAGACATTACTGCTTATGGTGGCTTTGCCATGATGATGATGTGTCATAAACAATGTCAAACTAGATATCAAAACTGTGTAAACAACTGTGAGCTGACAGATATTATTGATTCATATTCAATAGCCGGACAGCAGGGGGATTGTTTTGATCATTGCATATATAATCTAGAAGTATGTCCTCATAGCTGTAGTGTTGGTGTTAAACGTTAACACTTTTCTGGAAGGATGGAGGGACATAATTGCAGTAAAATAAACATTAAAACTTGATTATAATTTGAGTAGCTTATTGTAAAAAAGGTCGATTTGAATTTTTTGATTCAAGTAATCTAATGTTCGTTTTATTTGTCATTTAAGTTTAAATGTTACAATAAATTTATAGAACGAATATTAGTATATTTCATCAAGTCTTTTTTGTTCATAATGAAGTAATTTACGTGGTGTTGTATCAATCACTAATGTATTGATTAAAAAGGTAATTAAATTGAGAACCGAACAGTCTAAAAAGAAAAATACAAAGCTGGACAATGGCAATATCGAAAAAATAATTAGTACGGCACAGAAAAGAAGATTGAAACATACATACAGACCCAAATCAAATTTTGGATGAGATCATGGGTACCGGTACAGTAAGCATCTTCTACTTCTTACAAGACACCCGCGTGTTGAACATGTCAAATTCGGTATTAAAGTCGTGCTCTGGGTAAATGCATAAAAAGGCGATATAACGAAATCATACTTCCTCGTATATCACTTCATCATACTTTTACTCCTGTCTCGGTTTATGGTTTCCAAATATTTTGATTTGATCTTCATTGAAGGGACATAAGTTGTCGAAATGTGCATATGTAAAAAAACTAAATTTGTACAGAAACATCGGTATTTTGTTTTATAACTTTAAATTACTGATCAGCATGGAAATTATTTATGCTAAAACAAAATATATTACATAATACTAGAAAAACCAGGCAAATGAATAAAAGTAAACCCCTTATATATTGGTCATAAATATGGATTTTTTTTGTTTAGAATGCCTGAGATATTCAAGGGGTGTTTGTTTTCAAAAATTCAAATTATCTTCTAAAGTCACTGCAATTATCTCTTAAATCGTTCTTGCACACGATGGGCATCGAAAATTGCATTTTTTGGAAATATTTGTACATCCAAAATTAAATTTTAAAAATGTCCCATTTTCACCAAAAAGTGGGTTGCAGAATGGGTCGATGGAGTGGTCTGACAGATTCGAAAATTCGCAAAATACAATACTTTCATCAACACACTTTTCACATAATGCTTCCAAACTTCAAATTTTGGCTCAGAAAATACGAATATTCCATATCTATGACCAAGTGTATAAGTAAAATGGGGAATTACTTGCATAACCTATTGCTTAGTATTTATATCGTTGTTTTATATTATCATGTTTGTATTTTGTGAATAAACATTTTTAAATTAAGTTAAGTAAACACTAATTTGCTATATGACACCATTTGTTGTGCAGAATTGCATCATGCAACCAAAACATGCACATTTAAGATAAAGCTACATGTATATTTGAGGAGAGAAGCATGCCATTCAGTAACATCGTATAGAACAAAAGAAGCAAATTATTTATATATGTTTGTTTATGTTGAAAGAGGTGGGATATATTGAGCAAATATCACCACTAAAATGCACATGATCATGCTGTCAAACCGAATCTGAAAAATACCAACGCCAATAGAAACAACTCCATAAATATATTGGATCACAAAATACTTACTAGACAAAATACAATCCTAATAACAAGGAATTAGTGCAATGATTTTCAGAACGAATCAAAACTACAGTTATATCATAAACTTACCACCTACATCTAAACTTCCAAAACGAAACAATATCAAAGTTTTAAAAGGAAGTCAAATTTTGACCAAACAAGACTAACCTTTGATTTCTAGAGATGTAAAAAAAAGTCTGTTCTCTGAAGTAAACATATTTTAGATGAATAACTTTAATGTATGAATAGATCAAATACACGACTGTTGAGAGACAGTGACCATTTTTTATTCACCCCGAGTAACATTACGGCTGTTAGTTACCTGCACATAAGGCAATTAAACGTTTAATAATTGCTTGTGATGTATTAGTTTACTCTAAAAATGCGTTTCTATCGGAGTTGGATCAATCTTCCGGCTTCAGATAAATCCTTATTTCATGGCTTATTTAAGCCGTCCTTTAAATTTTCAATTTGCAATAAATATCTTGAAAATTCTGATGTTGACAGAAATTCAACATGTCATCTTCAACTGTCCTTTGGAAATATTCTGCGATTTCCATGTCATACAATTAAAGGTTAGACTTCAGTCCTCAATATTTCGTCGAAATATCTGACTCTTGTATACAATGTATATGATATTTTACAGTTTTAAGTTTTGCTTGTCTTTAATGCGTAATTTTTAACGAAGTTCATTATTCACCCTATCTAAAGCAATTATATTACGTTCATTTGGCCTCCGATGCTTAATGATAGTCCATCGCTCTTTCTCAACAAAAACCTAGATTCGTCACTGAAGCGATGTGGATTCCAGTTAAAGGGTGCATCAGCCTATAGGACTATCTCATTAATTCCTTCCTTCCGAAGCACCTGATGTCACCCCCGGTTTTCATGTTCACACTATGAGTGTCTTAGTTCTTAATGTCACCTTTTATTATTTTCGTGCATGGTAGCTATCTCGCGTCCTTATTTTGTTTTTTCGTTTTTGGTTTTTCTCTGTTGCAGTTTTTGCCATGTCTTTGGACTTGGATTTTTGTGGTCATATTTTCCTCTGCGCCTTCGGTATTCTACTGCCGTTGTTTCTTTCACGACGAATTAGCATTGTTTCTCTGAGCAGTCATCTAGCACTCATGTAAGACTTACCTGCTTAACAATGTGGCCTAGTATAGTCGAATTTTGATGTTTGAGGTGTCCTGCATTAGCTATAGCCAATTTCTTCAACGTAGTCGTAGCATTAAAATTTTACTTTTAGTTCCAGTTTCAATATTTTTGTTTATTTGCGCTATAAATTCAGTTGAAGACTAATGGCAGTGCTGAAAAGAAAGCAAATCAAATTAGATATGTTTTCAGAAAAGCAAAAGAAAAATGTATATGTACTTAAAAAACACGAGTTGTCAAAATGGCATCTGAACATTATATATTCAGTTACTTCGGCGTATACTCCAACTGAGTAAACGGCTGGACATATCCTTTTGAAATTTTAGGACAATAATTTGGACCAAGTCTAGTTAATAGGAAATAGGGAACGGCCGAAAATCTTTTTCGGTTCACGAATTTTCGCCCAAAGTCCGAAAAACCTTGTTATGGGATAAACTCAGAAACCATAACAGATAGCTGAAGAAGTGTAATGGCAAAAATGTTTGTTAGGGTCTGACGGACTTTCGTTACATTTGGACCAAAACTCTACGATGGGCCATTCATAAGTTATGCCCCCGCAAAATTTCGTCACATCTTTGAATACGTTTTTCTCTAAAACGGTAAGAGATAGAAGCCTGGAATCTTTTCCATTCGTCCTAGGTGATATGTGTTATATCTAAAACTACCAAGGTCAAAGGTCATTGGTCACTTTGAACTTTGACCTCAGACCTTGTTATTGGATTAACTCTGAAACCGTAACAGATAGGTGATTAAATGTAACGGAGAAAATGTGTGTCTTGATGAGATATACATTTGTTACATGGGTTCGAAATGATTTGACCAACCGTCTTGGGTCTATGGACCAAAAACCGATTTTTGATGTCCGAATTTGGGTTTTTTGCCTTTAGCACAAATACCATTGAAGATACAAACATATATTCAATACAATAAATGTTGAGCAAGATATTACCTTCAAAATAAGGTCAAGGTCAAAGGTCAAGGTCACAGCCAAAAATCGTATTTCATGTTAAAGAATCAATGCATGAACCGCCGTGCGCGGTCCCGGCTTATGAATAGGCCCGCAGCATCCTCTGCGCTTGGAGTATGAGTCGTCCTAACAGAGGACCCCGAGGGAACCCCGGGATATAGAAATAGGACCTAGTATCTCCGGCTTGCGGGGTGTGACCCCTCCTAAACGGAGGCTGACCCCGAGGGTCCCGGGATATAGAAATAGGACCCATTCCGTGGTTGTGCGGGATTAATAAATACACAACCCATCTTTCGGATGGGATGTAAACTCAGGTCCACGTGTTGGAAGAAATGCCACGCTTCCTGCACGTTAAAGAACCCTTGTAGCAAGCTCTTTTTGGGGTGGTCCGTAGGTGATCGGCTACAAGGCTAAATTCCCCGCCCTTGACGATTTCACCCTACTTTTCCAGTGGCAGTCGGAATTTCCCGTCCCATGGCCCTTTCCATACCCAAAAGTGATTATTTATTAACAAACTTGTTCTCGTCTTGATATAGCTGAAATATTGCTGAGTAGACGTTAAACAATATTCAATCAATCAATCAATCAATGCATGAACATATTAGCTTAGAATATTGGTTTTATCCATGAAACAATAATAAGAACATTATGACGCAACATCAGGGAAAGACCTAGCAATTGTTCTTCGAACAATTGACATACTAGTTATTATTATTATTCTTTTTCCGCCGCCCCGCTGCCTAAAAACTACGCGACATATCATTATGATACTTTGTGTGGTAGATCGGTCATACAACACGAGAACAAATATGACCCTATTGTTCTGAACTATTTTTAGTAACGGAGTTATCTGCCCAACACCGAAAACCCTTGTTAGAGGATAAACTCGAAAACCGTAAAAGATAGCTGATCAAGTGTAATGTGAAAAATGTTCCTTAGGACATGACGGAACTTCGTTACATTTTGACCGAAACCGTGCGGTATGGTATTTTTTGAGTAATTGCCCTTTGAAAGTTTTGAGTTTCCGTCACAATTTATTTCTCAGAAATCGTATGTCGTAGAGACCTGAAACTTGCATGACTACACTTAAGATTGAAAATGATGTCAAGGTCAAATGTCAACTTTGACCTTGACCTTTGACCTAACACCTTGTTAGTGGATAAACTCGGAAACCGTAAAAGATGGCTGAAAAGATGTAATGGGAAAAATGTTCATCTTCACGAGACGCAACTTTGTTACATTGGTCCGAAGAGATTCGACGACTTTTTATGTGAGTTATTGCCCTTTGAAAATTTTTGAGTTTTCGTTTATGCTTAATACTCCCAAACACTAAGCTGTAGTGACCTAACACCTGCACCATTGTTCATGACAAAACTTTACCTTTCAAATGATGTCAAGGTCAAAGGTGAATTGTGACCTTGACCTTTGACCTTGAACCTTGTTAGTGGATAAACTCGGAAACCGTAATAGATAGCTGATTAAATGTATTTGAGAAAATGTAAGTCTTAATGAGATCTACATTTGGTACATTGGGTCCAAAATAATTGGACCATTGGTTTTGGACCAAAAACCATTTTTCGAGGTCCGATTTTAGGTTTTTTTGCTTATATCTCAAAAACTTTTAAAGATACAAAGAAAGTATAAAAGCTAAAATATTCAGTTCAATGTGGCCGATAAAATGAGGTCAAGGTCAAAGGTCAAGGTCCTTAGCAACAACGTTTTTTGCCATAAAAGTCCTTAGCAACCGTAGGCAAAAAGTTTTGTAATGTTGTAAAGAGGAAATAAATGACAATGCCAACCGGAAGTGACTATCGTGTCCTTAGCAACAAGCAAATTTTTCGAAAAAGTCCTTAGCAACCTTAGGCAAAAAGTTTTGTAATGTTGTAAAGAGGAAATAAATGACAATGCCAACCGGAAGTGACTATCATGTCCTTAGCAATAAGCTAATTTTTCGAAAAGGTCCTTAGCAACCGTAGGCAAAAAGTTTTGTAATGTTTTTAAGAGGAAATAAATAACAATGCAAACCGGAAGTGACTATCATATCCCAAGCAACAAGCTAATTTTTCGAAATAATCCTTAGCAACCATGGGCAAAACGTTTTGTTATGTTGTGAAGAGGAAATAAATGACAATGCCAACCGGAAGTGACTATCATGTCCTTAGCAACAAGCTAATTTTTCATAAAAGTCCTTAGCAACCGTTGAGCAAAAGACTTATAAAGGTCAGAACTTTTGTTTACATCACATTTTTGACTGATACAGACAACAAAGTCAAACTCTAAACATGTTATCACGGTGAAAACTGGTGAAAGACCTTAGAAATTGTTCTCTGAACAATTGACCTTTCAATTTATAATATTATTTTAGGGGTCACATCTGAAGTTATCAACTATATATAGAAAACTACCTATTCATTAGCTCATCCGGCCTAAAACGCCATCACTTTGCGTCCGTCGTCTGTCCGTTCGTTTACTATTTCAAAAAATCTTCTCCTCTGTCTTTTATAGCATACTGTAAATTTTAGTTTTGTTTTCGTCAGTGATGTTTGTTTACCGATTTGTCCTTGTGATTGTTACAATACTATAAAGATTTACAAAAAGTTTTTCAAAATCTCACCATTGCACTGTTTGAGGGTTAGAGAAGTAACATGTACCATGGATCTAAGAGTTAGAAAATGACATAAACCAATCCGCTACCAAACAGACTTTTCTGAACACTATATTCTTCACTGATAGTGTGACGGGCGTCGCTAGTGGGGCAGCACATGCTTACCCTTCCGGAGCACCTGATGTCACTCCCGGTTTTCATGGGAGTTCACACTATGAGTGCCTTAGTTCTTAATGTTATCTTTTTTATTTCCGTACATTGTAGCTGTCTCACGTCCTTGTTTTGTCTTTGTTTTTATCTGTTACCGTTTTTGCCATGTCTTTGGACTTCGATTTTTGTAGTCATCGCTTCCCCTGTTCCTTCGGTATTCTACTGCTGTTGTCTAAAACCACTGGGCCAATTGTAACCAAACTTGGCCTGAACCATCACCAGGGTATGCAGTTGCAATATTTTGTTCGATTCGTCAGAAGACCAAACAACATGATAGCTGTTACTAAAAATAGAACATAGGGGTAAATTGAATATTTTTGCAAAAAATTCAAAAACCGTTACAGATATCAAAGACCCCCTCAAACGAAAGGTGGATCCAGATTATTTTGTTGAATAAAATAATCAAGTTCAATTTGTTATTTTCATTATTATTTAAGGGGACCCATCGAAGTTATCAAGAGTCAGTAGATTGCCAGCCAATTTGTAATGGGGCTCTAACCGGGTGTATGTTTTGGTACAAATTCGTTTATCATCGTGGAGGGTGCACATTTGCTACCACTGGAATATCAATTGTTTCCTGAAAATGTGGGAAATAACAAAATTACCGAATTCAAAATGTAAAAACAAATGAATTTGAAATTAAACAGATCACTAACACCGTCAACCACATCATACCTGGACATGTACAAATAAAACTTGAAACTACAAAGCTTTGATGATTGTGAAATTTCTTTACATATAAGAAATATACTCTGACATATAGTGTCTTACATTCACAACGCATTCGCTGCTGCCATCTTGCCTGTAAGGTTTCGCAAATGAGAACAGACATTCTAATCCTTCTTAAGCATGATGTTATTGCCGGTTTTTGTGTAGGGTAATTTTACTAGTTTTTTGTGTAGCGTTCTTGCTAATTTCTTCTTTCTCCACCTTCTTATATCCAATTGTGCTTTCTCTATTACCATAATTTTATATCATTTTTGATTTGAGATTTCCCCTCTTTCACTATTTTGCTTCGGCTGGCGTTTACCGATATATATTAGTATAAACTAGGTAGAGGCATGGACAGTAGAAAAATCGACAGACGCCGTAACAGAAATTCAGTGATGGATCTTAAAGATTTTTTAAAGAAAATCTTAAGAGTTTTTTCTGAACTAGTGTAGTTGGTTTTGTATACGTAGAGCACGAGAAAAAAACCCTTATGTACAGTGTATGACTTTATCAAATATTTACTCTCCGGATTCAATGCAACAAAGGGTATTTTCACCTTAAATTTTAAGGTATATTTGAAATGAAAAGTAGGACTGATAAACGATTTTCGAAAATTTTAATTTTCGTGATTGAGGCCGAAAAACAAGTGGGGTTACCTTTTTTACGGTTAAATATATACATGTAGACAAAACGGACAAAAGTAATTATTTTCCCTACTTGTCAAAAGTGCTCGTACAGACAGATAGCGAGTTTCGAATAATTGCAATGATATTGAGTCCAGAAACCTAATGTTAGCTGACTTCATGACTTTAGTTCTGAAATAATCAGATTTGTATTAGTTAGGATTTATTTCGCTTCTACCTTTAGTTTGAAGACAATGAAGTCTTTTGGTAACCTTACTTTTTTGCAGCATTTTATTTCACAGATTGAGATCGATGGATTCGGTACAGGAAATAAAGTTTGATGAGGTTAACCATCTTTATTTAAGAATTGAATGCAATATTTTGTAGTTTTATTAGAGTGTAAAAGGGTGGACCGTAGCACATTTTGAATGAAGAGCGCTAGCGCTTCATGTGAAAAATGTGCTACGGTCCACCCGTTTACACGACAATAAAACTACAAAATATTGCATTCAATACTTATAATTACATTCCGTAAATGGAATGCAAGTCTTCACCATAGATAACGTAATGAAATTCGTGGATGATGCACCATTTCCTAGTTTAGATTACTCCGCCGTCTTTGTTTACTTTTGTCGTCGTCAAGGAGTCACGTGCTGCTGTAGTTTTACTGACTTAGAAAACACAGTTACGGAAATGATCGGAAGTACTCGTAACCAATCAAATACGTGGATTTCCATACGAAGCAGAATGAATGTAATTATTTGTTTTTGTATAACCAATTGGATACCTGAACTTTCATAACGTCATAACTTTTTGATACGTTGTTTGTTGTTTGTAATCTCGCTTATGTATGGGGGGGGGGGTTGCAGAAAGGTTTTTTGACGTTCATTCACTGGGAATGGGAAGGTACGGAAACATATAAGTATGGATTTTCCATGGAAGCAGGTTAATCATTAAGATTAATGAAACTAGTAAGTGTTGAAAAGAAAACTTGGTGCAGAGTTTTGCAATCTGTAATTAGTGAAATACCGGCTGGGAATAACTGTCATTTATATGCCGATTGGGATTACAATCATTGTAATACCAACTGGGAACCTGTGTCATAATTTGTAAGTAAACATGTTAAAAAGCTTTTTTTAAAAATCTTACATTCTTGAATCTGAATAAGTTGTAAATATAATTATAATTGCTATGAGACAAAATTTAACAAGCAGAAATTATCCAGATACACATAAATCTGATGTAATGTCCATGATCAATGTCACAACATAACTATAATGTAGCAACAGGGACAAATTTAAACCCTTAATCTGATATTTACAAAATGTATTGTCTGACAGCCCTCATTCAAATACAATTTTATGACATGTTAAAAGTTAAAAATTATCCTATTGAGACCCTTTACTACATTTCAAAAATTCATAGAACGGTTTTATAGTATCCTCCTAAAAGCACAAATGATATTATGATGTCGGATCATTATTCAATAAATCATTAACAAAGGTAATGCAAACTTGCTATAAAATGTTATAAAAAATATGATATGTAAGCTCACACTTAAATTGTTATTTGGGAATGTTTTAAGTTTGGACAACTCGGTATTTTCAGGACTTTATAACATTCACAATATAGGAGCAAGTTTGTATTAGTGTTACCGAAAGAAAGTCGTCAGTCGCTATTTTAGAGAAATTTGTTTTTGCCCTTATCACGTGTAAGAAATTGAAATTTTCACCTTTAATATAAATATGGCACGGAACATTCCAAAGATTTTTAAATACCTTCACATAAAGTATACCCACCAAAGGCACGTAGACTTCTAAAAAAAACTCCCTGACTGTTTATCATGTAATCTTTGACCGTTCCATGCTAGTTTTCTCTGTGAAATGGCAAGTTGATGTACACTTTTAAGATGTACATGTTGACCATGTTCTAATTTATTTTAAAAAACGCACTAATATAAGACAAATGAGATGACTTTGTCGCAAATGGGAATCTCAATGTTCGGATCTACATTTCTACAAAAAAAATAATACATAAATGAAAAACACTAAAAACTTAAATCTAACAATACAGAAGGAAACAGACTTGTAATTTATTTTATTACATAGATTGCAGTGAAAGATTGAAATTTCTCGGTGAATTAAAAGTGATAATTAACTGTGAAATTATTTTCCATAATTTCACTCTAGGAAGTGACGTCACAATAGACGTTGTCAACGTCGTTGTTAAGTAAACGTCTCAGCGGATTAACATCGAAAACGTAGTTCATGAAAAGAATCTTAAATTAAACCATTAAATATGCAAGAACTGATCTATATAATAAAAACAATAACTAATCCTAGATTCTGATTATCGAAAATATTCAACTCATGATCGAAAAACATTGTAATTCACTCATGCGCTACGCGCATTCGTGAATTACTGCGTTGTTCGATCATTCGTTGAATATTTTGCGATAATCAGAATCTCGGATTAGTTATAGTATAAATATCACGACATCCATAGCAAATCAACGTCTATCACATGTACATGAAGCGTACAAGTAAAGAGCGTCTCAATCAAGAACAGCACGTTGTTTTAGATGCCACCTAAAATACATAAAATACAGAATCCTGGTAGATCGATTGTTTGAACTTTTAGTTGCCCATCTGAGCAGATTTCTATTTTTTTTTTTCGTAAGGTTTCTATTCCAATTGTCGAGATTTTTACAACATATAATAAGCTCACCTACATATGCCTAAAAATTCTTGACTTTTGTTAGACATACTGCTCACTTTAGATGTTAATGCTCTTTACACAAACATCCCTAACAATAATGTTTCTGTAGCTCTTTAGAATTTAAAACATAAGACCCAAATCCTTTTAAAAAAACAGAATACTTAGGATCGATAAAGTAGTCCCTACCCTCAACACTTTCCAGTGTGGTGTTGTTGCGACGAGAATAAAAAAGTGCCTAAGCCTGGTGTGTCTTTGTGTTTTCCACCTTGACTGAATATATGACCTATCTCAGAACATTTATGATATCTTTGAGTTGTCATCCGATTCGAGTGACAGTCGTTTCTATTGTGCCAGTTGTCTCCATAATGGTTGTTTGAGCAGTGCTAGTTGCATGCGAAACATTTGTAGTTTTAGCTCTTTGTATTGTTCTTTCAGTTGTGCCAGTAGTATGATGTAGATGAACTTTTTCACTGACTTTATTTCATTTTATCATCCAGTCGTCAGTACAACATTCAATATTACCATAGATAAACTATATATTCTTTACACTTATTGGCAAAATTACTCTTAAGTGTTATACAAACCAACATATCCTCATACATGTAGATGCTAAAATTATCCGTCATGTCATGTCATCCTAGGTCATGCAAAGATTTCTCTCTTAAGTTACCATTCCTGCGATTCGCCGTATTTGTAGTGACGACCAGGCTTTGAGGACTCCATGTAATAAAATGAAATCCTTTTTATAAAGAGTTCGAGTAATGTTTTGGGTCGAACTATTTCTTCAGTTTCCCGAGTGACCACATCGGTAGCTATGGAGAAGTAGTAATCAAAACCGACGACCTTGTCGCGTTGGTTTGAAGCCTTCAAAGCATTGACACGCAACTTTTCATCCACAATTCTGAACTTCAGTCTGCAGTTTTCCAGGATAGTGGCCTTTAGAAAGGCATGTGCCTAAAACAACACATTACTACAAGCTGTTTAAGAAGTGCCTCTCTTCGAACTCTCTGAACTGAAATGACATTAGTTAATGTAAGCAATCTCGCCATCAGACTTTTCTAGTGTCATATTAGGACCATTGCAGTTTACATTTTTTCTTGCGTTTTGTACATATACTTGTCTTTTGCACTTTGCATTTTTGATTTTGACAATTATGAAAAAGAAAAGAAATGGGGTAAATGTCAAAGAGACAACATCCCATATCCAGGTTAAAACGACCCAAAACAAAGCATCTAGGGGTCACCGTGCGGTCTTCAACACAGTGAGGAACCTCACACCATAAAGCAAACCCTAATTGGCCCCAAAAAGGTAAAAAAGTGAATAAATCAATGGAAACAAATCACATCCAATAACCCAAATATCAAGAAACTAAAATTTTATAAGAAGACACGGACAAGCCAATGACCAACATATTCCTGACTTGGGACAGGCGCAAAAATTGCGGTGGGGTTAAACTAGTTTTCTTGGATCCAAACCCTCCCCCCTATGTGTGGTGAATGGTTAAAAAATAAATACACAAAAAGACTCACAGTAAAAAAGTCCAACTTATCAAGACGAGTACCCTTACAATGAAGTACTTAAAACATGAAGACAATACCGGACAAATGCTCGCAGCTACCGACAGTTAGCTAAGGACATAATTTCCGTCGACTATGATATCAAGCCTTCTTACACATGAAACTTCAATTAAAATACTTCTAAATAGATTTGGTGTAACAACGTCATCAATTATGAAAAAAGAACATGATATTGTGCAATGCCAAATACTGCCAATATGAAAAATTGTTGAAATTAAGTTATGGTGTAAAGCATTTAGGAGATGATCAATATTTTTGCCAACAAAAACCAGAAGTAACGATTTAACAACAATGCTGTATTTATATCCTTTATGAATAAATTTGTTAAACGGATTAATAAGTTTTGAAGGACAACTTTTGAATTTATGCGCTTTTATGTTCGGTAACTTTGTTATTACACCCATTAATTTCGGAAACTGGCGAAGTTTTAGGACCGGCTAACGTATTCAAACTAAAAAACGTGGTTTCACATGCACTACTTAAAACGTAGTGTATGATGTAAAAGCTGTAAGATGATCGTCATAGTCTAGACTTATTGCAGTTTGCGTATCTGTTTTGTCAAGTATAAAAAAAGCGTCAATTTTAGGTTACAATTACACACGGACTGATTGCAGCATAATGGACATGCTCGTAAAAGCCCTTAAATCAGTAAGAATGAAAAACTAAGACAGTTCTTTTTAAAAAAAATCCATTTTTTTTTCGCTACAGCTCGACCCTTTGAAATGATATATTTTGTAATTGCTTAATTTTTATTGCACCTTTTAAAATTCAAAATACAACTTTTACTTTTACTTTTGACAAAGTTCAGGAACGATCACGATTTTTACACAGGTAAATTATAATAAACATCAGTGGATCAGTTTTTCCTTGTTCTGGCAATCATCGCCGGAGACTGAAGTAAACGCTAGACTACGAAATTAGACCCCCTAATCTCGCAGCATTTTTTGTGACTTAAAATGATGTGATGTTAGGTTTTCAAAATAGCATGTGCACTCGCGGGGAGAAAGTGGCCGGAAAGTAACTTTTTTTTAATGAACTTTATTGGCACAAATTTAAACATGGTTGTTATAATATGAATTGTGAAGAAATACATTATTATAAAACAGTGAGACATATCAAACAATAATATTGTAAAATACACCACAAAAAAATCTGTTTGGTACAGTCAATTGAAGCAAAGCTGAAATTGTTGCAAACTAAATCTGAGCCTGTATGTCATTTAAAAATAAAGCAATATGGAAACAGAACTCGCAAAGTAATGTAAAATCCTATATAAAGACCTACATAAACATTTTCACATATATATATGGAAATACAATAAATAAATGCGTCTCTCAAAAGAAATATAATATAATTTTGCAACCATTAAAACTTAATTTATTTCTATTTAATTTTGATCTAAAAATAATGAGATTTATTCCCGGGTTATCGAAGTATATCGATGGCCGTTTGTCTGCAAGAGTTATCCCGCCTTAGACGTTTGCATGAATGCCCGTGCCTTGTGCACACGGTACATTTATAATCCACACG
Source organism: Modiolus philippinarum (assembly GCA_002080025.1). Classification (NCBI taxonomy): domain Eukaryota; kingdom Metazoa; phylum Mollusca; class Bivalvia; order Mytilida; family Modiolidae; genus Modiolus; species Modiolus philippinarum. The sequence goes on along the minus strand of MJUU01007446.1, from coordinate 764 downwards.
AGACAGAAATTGACGTCATATTGCCTTTTGGTTACAGCAATCAAACGGTCCACCACAAAATTATTAATTTAACGAAAAAATATGCATTGCACGTAATCAAAGATTGGTGAAATGGTAAAACAAATCTAGAAAAACGTTAATTTACGTTTTCGAGTGCTGCAATTCAACGTTTCATGTCATGTGGGTAAGGCCACGTGTGCTCTGTTCATTTGATACTATACTATCTATGGTTGTGTCATAGCCAACCCAATATTATCCAGATATTTTGCCTGTACAACAAAATTGACAACAAAAAGAAAAAAAAAGGCGGATTTCGAATAAGCTTCCATTATTGAACCGTTCCACCCCCATCCCCCACCCCGCACACACACACACACACACACACACACACGAATCGTCAGTTGATCGCAAATTCAGTACAGATTGTGATGTTTTAGATATGAAATTTTAATTCATAATTAGTATTTTTCAGTACAAAGTCCATGAATCGGAAGTAGAGTGGAAGCATCATGGGAAAGTCCGCGCCCATTCGTATGTCGTCCAGGAGCTCTAAGAGCCCCTACACTAGTAGACAGGCAAATAGCCATGACACAACACGCAATGCAGCAGGCCCGAGTCACGACCGTACCACATCCATAACGGCGACTCCTGACCCAAGTTCAGAACAAACACATGATGCCAATGTAACAGGACAATTATCTCAGGAGCAGTTACATCAAGTGGCAGCTACAGTCACCTCCCAGTTAGCACCTGAAATCAGGGGA
>MJUU01007445.1:124272-151551 GCA_002080025.1 Modiolus philippinarum | reverse complement strand
ACATGGCACTCTTAGGTGTACTCTGAAAGTAGAAATGTAGCACATGTTTTAGCAACAACAACAAGATATCATAAATACTGTTTTAATTGAATATTTTTATAGTTATATAGATTTCACTGTCTTCCTTACAATGGAAAAAAATCAAAGACAGAAATGAATTATTGTACAGGTTCATTTGAAAAACATCAGCTTTTAAATATCTTCTCTACTGCAACATCTTTATTTTTTGTAAGTAAATTACATTTACTTGATATACAATCACTGACCATACAACGGTTTGTCAATGACTTCTGTCGGGCAACGGATCACAGTGATTGTAAGAGCACTTTGCAAGTTTAATTTATGTTTGTTGACGATCCCCCAGCTATGACATGGATGTAGCATTGATCGTCATTTAGCAAAGAATTCCGCTCAAACGGATGCTAGGGGCCGTCTTGAACCTACTATGAGGTATGAGCAAAGCTCATTGTTGAATGCAGCATGGTGACTTCAAGTTGAAGAATAACAATAAAAGCGTTGTCCATTGCTTGTTTTTAACCATGTGTATATAGAAACTTTGTGTCTCATGTACATTTACTCCATATCCTTCCATTGTTTATTCTACAATGTGTTTCTGTAGAAGTTCGTCCATGAGCATAGAATCATCAAAATCTAAAGGACGTCCGTATCATTCTCAAGGATAAACTTTTCCGAAAATTCGGTTCATTATCGTTGCAGTATAAACACAATAAGAGTACTTTGACTTGAAAATATTAGGATTCGCTCGATACAGTGAAATTTCTAAGCATTTCTAAGATTTATCCTTCTGTTTTGCTTTTATGTCAAGTCAAGAGAACTATTATTTTCTTTGATCTAGTCCATAATGTATTGTAGATGTTTCTGCAAAATGGAATTTTAGAATTTTCCTACAATTAAAAAGTTCTTAATTTAACAGAACATGACAATTCCTGCCGTGCACATTTGATTGATTCCAAAGGGAAAAAATCTTATTTATGCCAGTAGGTGCCTCTCTACATTACATGACAAATATGTTGTTGTATCTGTAGACAAAGCTTCTAATAACATCGTTTTTGTATGTAAAGAACATTATTACAACTACCACATCATTGATCACAAAACACCAAGTAGTGCTACATACAAAGGAGTTTCATTTGATAAAGATGAAATCCTTCCCAATCATAGGTCATTCATGTCCCCATTGAATATTCAATCAAGACTTGCCATACCTATATTGGGTACTAAAATTACACAAAAATCGATATAAGCAGAGATTCATCGTAGGATCTTCATGTTGCTCAACTACTGAAATAAACTAAAATTGAACTAAGATTTTGTCTGGTGTCAGAGACAAGCATCAAACATACTGTGAAACTATTCATGCCCGAAGTGACATAAATCACATGTTGAAACTTAAAAATTCGAAGGATTTATTTCATTTTCCCAAATACATTCATTCTCTCAAAATATTTGATTTTTTTTCCATACTGTATACCAAACTTCCTCATGATAAACTATAATCACGAATCAAAAGTAAAAAGTATCATTCAAAAAGCCTTTGCCGATTAAAAAAAATGTTGTATTAGGCTATAAATCCACAATTAAAAAAAAACATTTAAAAGGAAAAGCATGCTACTATGAAAAACAGGTGTACAGTATGCTTGATTTTCTAATTGATAACATATTTGTCACATTTAGAGGTGCTATATATCACCAGCAAGTTGGTATACTAATGGGCACTAATTGTGCACCTTTACTTGCAGAGTTGTTTCTATATTATCACTAGACTGAATTTCTCCAGAGACTCGTAAGAGATCATAAAATAAAAGATGCTATATTCTTCAATCTCACTTGTAGATATATTGATTATGTTCTTTCCATTAATAATGCATCTTTTGCTAAATGGATCTCATTTATATATCCGCCAGAACTAGAGATAAAGAAAACAACAGAAACCACCAGGTCTTCATCTTTCTTGGATTTACATCTCGAATTTGACGAAAAATTTACGACAAAAGGGACAATTTCAGTTTCAAAATTTCCTTAATATGAACAGTAATATTCCAGCTTCACTTGCTTGAGGAGTGTACATTTCATAGCTGATTCGTTACGCGAGAGCTAGCACAAATTTATACAGACTTTCTCATTAGACATAGTTATCGCCGTGACCGTCTTAATAATCAAGGCATAAAAAAATTTCGTCTCATACGATCATTAAAAAAGTTCTTTAATAGATATCAGTCCCTTGTGGAAAAATTTGAAGTTTCGGTCCGAAATCTGATTCAATATTCTTTCTTTACTTACTACTGGGATGATCATTTCTTTTAACTGTCTACGACCATCGAATGGCAATTGCTGTTGAGTTGCTACCGGACACTACCGCAATGAAGGGGATGTTTTGATAGCCATAAAACCGGTTTAACCACAATCTCTTTTGAAATGCCTGCACCAAGTCAGGACCATTGTGGTCGACAATTTTGCTAGTGGTTTCCACCTGATTTGTCTTTTTGTCTTGTGGACTTCGGTTCTTGGCCGCTTTATCCGGTAATTTTGTTATTACCCCCATTTACGACAAGGACAAAAGGAATCCAGTGCTTGGGATAGAAATCAATACCGGTGAATGTGCAGATAAAAGTATCTTAAGATGCCTGAAGGTAAGATTTCACTCAACAACATATGTTTACAATGAAAGGAAATACAGTTAATGTACATTGACAAAGTCATCACAAATACATATATACAATATAAAGAAAATTTAGCCTGCAAGTAATAAATATGAATGTTTTTACAATAAAATGTATCAAAATTTGATTGACAGTGGACTTTTTTTGTACAATAAATGGTGATGTTACAACTTAACTTAAATTTACCGGTTTAAAGCCGTTTTTAGTCCATTAGTAAAAAGCAAATATACAAATGATGCCATACACTGGTACAGGACTAATGCGTTCTTACACGTTTTAGGAGTGAATACAGTAAATAAATCTCCGTTACTTTCTATGTTAACTTCTGAGACAATGAACACTCATAGTAATTTTCACGTAATTAATCGGGAACTTTAATATCTCATTCAGTAAAATATAAATGTGGGCCTAATTTTGGCACCCTCAAAACATAGGTTCATGCGGCATTTTTTAGCCATTCCCGTGACTTGAAAATGGATATAGCAATTTCGCACTGAATTTCTTACCTCGACCCCCCTTTTCTTATAACTCGCTCTGAAAAAAAAGTTCAATGTTGTCAGGTTTCTCTTTCGCTTTTCAAACATCACATATGAATTAGCTTTTAAAAAAACAAATATTTCAAATAGTATCCTCCAATTATCCCATTGTAATTCTTCATTACACTACTGAAAGCTCTCCCTTAAATTGGCGGAGCTTAACGATGTCATGTTTATTTTCTGAATTCACACCTATAAATATCAGTTATATCATCCACGAGTGTGGGAAATTTCGTGTCTGCCCGAGAGACAAGAAAAAGTGTTAGTTAGTTAGTGCAAAATTTCGCACACAGGTGTAAAATATTCTGATCTTTAATTTCTCCCAGTTAGTATGAAGTATGGTGCAACTGTAAGGTCGAATACATCTTGACGTTAGTCTGAACATTTACACTTGTACGACAGTTTCAAGCGACACTGTCTTCATTTTCATCTGTTTGAAAACAACCGTCTACAGGAGAATTCATTAGAATTTTTCTAAATTTTCTTTCCTTCTTTTCCTAAAGGGCTGCAGTGTTGCCAAACAAGTCTCGAAATATCGGGTCTACCAGTAATTGATTTCAGAGTATTCAAAATTTACATTAAGTAATTCTAAACGTTATTCACAATCACATCATAGAGCCTGGCAATTTGTATAAAAGTTAGATTTTATTTCCCGATTTGCCTGATAAAAAGTTAATTTTTGTTAGACTTGCCAGTGGCTGATGATTTTTGCTGTAAAACTATATTTGAACAGAGGACAACTTGTGTCACCATGTTGTAAACTTATTCTGTTCGGTGACGGTAATTTGTCTCTTAAGACAATGTCCTTCAAATCTTTTAAGACGACGAAATGAAAAGAGAAGTCGTTATGAAAAAAATACGCTTCATTTTTGGTGACGAATGCACTGGTAAGAATAAATAAATGAAGTAAGTAGTAACTAGGAGCGTTCTTGATCTTTTGCTTTCTATCCTGATATTGTTGCAATTTGTGACGGAGACATTTTAAAAACAGTTGTTCCGACATGTGACTGTTTATAACCATTTCATAAGATGTTTTGAAAGTTCTGTTCTCCCCTGTTTTAACTTCTCTTCTCTGAACTCTTACGATATATACAGGTTATTCTAACAATGTGTAGGATAGCAGATTCTAGGGAGTGGGTACTCATTTGAATCTGCTGGTCTAGTATGTAAATCAAAAACTATTTAGCCGTCGACGAGTGTTAAGTTCATGTCTAGAACTACATCTGTTATTTCGGATAAATCAACTGTAAATTGTGTGGAAGGTTGATAACAATTGATATAAATTAATAAAAGTATGATATAAATTCAGTCCATTGTGTTCCAATGTCATCAATGAATTGCAATGAGCTATATTAATATAGTGTTTTCTTGCGCATACGTTTTTATAAATCTCCAATGAATATATTTGCATAAGATGGTGCAAGTCGAGTACCCATGTGATTCCATAAATAACAAAAGACCCAAGTTACTGTGAATTTAGTTTCTGGAGAAAATATTTGTTATAGAAAAAAATGTTACGTTTCAAAAAAAAATCCGAAAGATTGACAAGTAATTCAGTTGATAGTGATTGTATTGCTCTACTGTCCAAAACTTTACGACAGGCTTGGATTCCCTCTTCGACTTTGAAATTGGTACATAAAAATTTCACATCCAAAGTTACCAGGGTTTGTGTTTTAGAGATGCCTTCAGTTTTGATTTTGTTGATATTGACTGTAATATCTTTAATGAAAAAGGGGAAATTTTCGGGGAAAGGTTGCGGATGAAATCTAAAAAAGAGAGAGATATTTACTGTAACCACACAGTTGTGTAGCCGGTAGAATTCATCGGGTATACATCGGCTCAATAGTCAGACTTGTCTGACATAAAAAAAATTACCTTGCTTTTTGCACAAATTTACTATTTTTATCAAACTTCTAACCCCTTAAAAATACCGAGCCTTCATCCCGTGTATGGTACTCGGTGGATGTGTTTGGTTCTGGATTTGGCCTCCTATTTCGATATTTTTTGATAATGAGTTCTTCTTTTTTGACTACTTTTGGATTATAGCTTTCCATATTATTTGATTATAATGCTGCTGATGAGAGGTTACTCCTTGAATGACGTGTATAGCATATTTTATGAAAGGATAGCGAAATTTATTGTTTATTATGCAACTTGAGTACTTATATCGGACGTCTGGGACTTCTTACTTTGTGTAATTTTGGCAACAGATAGAATAGACAAGCCCTCGGTTTTTCAGGGTCCTTCAAAGGTTTCCTAATCTAAGTCAAAGTGTTCTCTTTGCACGTAAAGCTCACAAGTTTTAGTTAAAAAAACTTACAAATTAACCAAAACATCTTATGTTGCTTTACTCCATCAGATATAGTTGCTGCAAGTTCACTTCCTATGTTTGAAATTTGCTTGGTACTGAATGGTATTTTGTTGTAAAAGAGGGATTGTGTTTCACAAATGTTTGATTCTGCTCCGTATTGATTTACCTCTAAATAAAACAGTATACTAAATAGACAGGATGCTGTTAAACTAAAAGTTTTGGTAATTACAAAACCCGAATCCTTCAGTACTTTATTTTGATTTCAAAATTCTAACAAAAGTCTTGAATGATATTATAACAGTTAAATAAAAAAAAAAAAAAAAAAAAAAAAAAAAAAACACTATAAAACGTAACATACGCATTTGAATCAGCTTTGAGACTGAGGGCTCATTTGTGATATTTTACAAATGTTTTACTTTCATTTTATACGTATCCACGACTTAAACTCACAAATACATACTGTACAGAATTAGAAATTTTAAAGTGTCATTCTCTAGAAATTCACATCGCGTGTTAACCTACAGAAAAAATGAACCATTTTTATTTTGAAAAATAAAATCAACTGCTATCAGCATAAGTTTTAAAATCTCAAGGGTCTGATAGCGCTGTCTCTGGATAGTAATTTGTTGATTTGAATTGTGAAATTCAGAGAGAAATGTGTATCACGTAAACAAAATATAAATGACGTGTTCATGTAAGAAGCAATAACGTAAAAGTTACCCAATATGTAGAGGCCTTATTTGATTAATATATAAGGTCTAACCTTCTGTTATCGAAGTGAATAATTTTAGAAACCAATCATGGTACATTTAATTAACAATTGCAGTAGGTTGGACAGAGAGACAACCGTTACCATCAATTTTACTGCCTCGTTACCTCTGTAATTGACGTGATAGAAATTGACATTATACGTTTAGTAAAGTGCACTAACGTATATAGACAGTGTGTCGTAGGGAAAACGGAGAAACCATATTTCCTGGAAAATAATCACCATGTAATACACGAAATTAACGACATTATATATAATACATTAATTTTAATGAATAGATACATATTTGAAAACATTCATGTTACCATATTCATTCAAATTTAAATAAAATTTTTAGTATGTAATTTATCAGCAGTAACACGGTACATTTAGTATCGAGATGCACATTTATAAAAACATCCTTAATAAGACTGTATTTATTTAACAGATATAGATTAATTTAATTAGGAGTTTAAAAAAAGACAAAAGGCAAATAGTGATAAGTCAGCGGTCCATAAATCACCTTAATTAAAATTTGTCATATCACTGCCTTCAGCAATTAACTATAACCCTCAAGGCATGGCAAGGGCTACAAAATCTGCATAACATTAGCTATAGAACCATTCATATCAACAGTTAGTTCAGAGCATTGTTTTGTAAATAATGAATATTATATCTATGTTTGAGCCATTTATATTTTCACGGCTTATTGCAGTTTTAAGTTCGTAATTTCTGATACTAGAATTCAGTTCTATATATCATGTATATGTTATTCAATATTTCTTTAAAGTTTCCCCAATATTTTGCATTGAGAAAATGTTCCTTTTTTCTTTTCTTCCTCGTCATTTTACTTTGTGATTTTGGAATCGAAGTTTATGTTCAAACGTCGCCATTGTTTATTAAATTGTCCCTACGAGAAAGGCCAAATCAGTAAGTGGACCTATATTTCTGCACATAGCACTGTGCCTTTCTAAAAGTATAGCTTATTTCTGCATTCTGCGCAACAATGGTCACTTCTTACTTCTTCACGGAATCGGGCTCATAGCTCATAAAACGGTGAACTGATTGATACATATCTTCGAGATTGGTATATCCATTCTTATCTTTTAAGCATTAGGGAAAGTAAAATTAACATATGAAGGATCAAAAGCTGTCCTCAACTAAACAATAAAGATTTAAAACAGCTCTACTACACTCCAACTAATAGAAGTCCTAGTCACATAGCACTTGACAAGGGATTATATATAAATTGTATATGGATTTTCAAAAAGTTTTTTTTAAAAAGCTCCATCCAAAGACTCTTGGAAAAAATGCAAGGCTATGGCATTGAAGGTCCAATATTCAATTGAATAAGAGAGTTTCTAAATAACTGATTACAGAAAGTGATAGTTAATGGGGCTGGATCTTACATCTGGTATACAACAGGGTTCAGTTCTTACTCGAATTATCTTTGTGATCTACATAAATAATCTTCCAGAGACATGGAATTCAGAATTCTTTTTGCAGACGACACAAAATATTTAGAATAATAACGAACGAAAGTAATTAAACGATATTACAGGATGATCTTGGAAAGTTAGAAGAATCGAGCGACAAGCGACTATTAAAGTTAAAAAAAAATTCCATAAAATTCCATCCATAAAATGCAGGCATATGAAAATAAGTAACAAAAACAAAAGAAAGAATAACAGATATAGATTAATTGGTCAAAATATTGAAAAGATTAACCAAAGATGCAGGAGTTATTTTTGACTCAAAATTATTTTTTAAAGTTCACCAATGTGAAAAACTAAATAAAGCCACTGAAATATTTGCTGCAATGAGAAAGAACCTCAGACATTATATATATTAATCCTTTATAGTTTTATATAAATCTTTATTCAAAACCCTTCTAGATTATGCTAGCTCTGTCTGAGCACCCCTCAATGAAACTTACTGAAAAAAGAAAGTGTATAAAAAGAGTTACAACGAAACTACCTCGTATGCATAACTTGTTAACCTGTCAATTGCAACAGTGATTGGACATACCCTTGATGTAAAAGTTTTTGAGACAGTAATTTCGCTCTGTTGACAAAATCGCTGTACAAACTATAAGCACGACAATAGCGAATGAGTTGTAAAGTGTAGATGCCATATGTCGGAGATGTGGGATTATTACTGCTCAAACGGGAAATTCACTATTGGAAAGTCGAAATCAATAGGCTTATCGTATTTTTTTCTCAATATCTCAATATATTTTTCAATGAAGAGGTTCAGGGATGATGCTGATGATGGTGTATCAGTGAGCTCTTACGGTGGTTTGGTAGTATTCCGCAATTTTGATTTCAAGTTTCATTCTTTGATATGTATTTTTTAATAAAAAATATGCAACAAAATGCAATTTGGACAAATCTTTAAAATATTTCGCTTAAAGACAAATACTTGGCCTATTCCTCTTAGTCTAGCATTCATTTTTGACGGAAAATTCAGGATACTATTTGAACTATAAAATTCTTTGAAATGGAAATTTAAACAAGGAAGGTATTTCAAAAATTATTTTACAAAGAAATCACTATGAAAATTTTGATTTTCTGAAATAATTGAATAATAAGGTCCGTGACCCTCATTTTTCTTTTTTTTTTTCAGAAAAGTCAATACAAAGGCTAGCAATATATAAAATTAATCAAAATTCTCATAGACGTAACCTATGTGATTTTAAGATAATGACACTTTCCTTAACATTTCAACTAAAAAATATTCCCATTTTTGGTGACAGTTTGTGAGCTTATACGACCCGTGACCCCACTTTTGATTTCATTTTTTGGGGAATTCAATTTTTAAAGCTTTATTCTGCAATTTATTGAAAAATTCTGATGGATATAGCTTATAACCGCAAACCACCTTAAATTTCAAGTTCATTTGGATATATAATTTGGTATTACCATGTTGTATCTTTTACCTTGACAGGACACTAAATAATGCAGCAGGGGAGATTTTTAAAGCCTATCTAGTTTAATAAGGCTAAAATACAGATCCGAACTTTCAGTGTGCTCTTCGCTTGTAATATGCACCACTCCTTTCAAAATATAAGTACAAATGACCTGCATTATATGTTAATGATTGATATCTTAACGCTATCATTTATCCCAAATTTAGGAGGCAAATAAAAAAATAAACAGAGCTTTTGTCTGACAACATGATTATATGAGTATTCCTTCCATTCATCCACTATAATCATGTCAACACCCACTCTTGGCAGCGAAGTATTATTTATTTAATCAACTAAATCAATAAAGGAAAGGGGCATTATTAAATTATCATAAAAAGTAAATTTGTTGGGCTATGAAAGGAAGATCTTGAAGGTCAATGTAACATGGTGTCAGAGCTTAAATAATAACATATTTGAACCATATTCTAGCTGCCTATTAATGACAATATCATGGCAATGAAAAATACTTATTTAATACCAAAACTGATTAATAGATCTATAGATGGTCATTTTGAAAACTTTTATTTCTTCAGTGCATGTAAAATAACACATTTGGAAGACAAAAAAATAAAAACATAAAAGTCCTGACAGAAATCAAATAACCAAAGGAGCCTAAAATAACATTAAAAGAGCAGAGATTTACAGGAGGGCACACGTTTTGTCAAATTTATAAATTTTCGATTTTATGATTTGTTTATCCAAGCGCCTGAGTACTGAACGACTACGCTTGTGATAACCTCAGGGGACAAAAAAACCAACATTGTCAACAACCTATTTTAATAAAACAACAAAATACCGAAACTGAAGCAAATAAAAGTTTTACAGATGGTCATTTTAACAACATATGATGAAAAAATATAACATTTTGATGACTCAAAAATCCAAACAAGTGAAAAGCTGACAGTGAAAAAAGCAATCTGGCCAAAAAGTAACGAAAAAAAAAAAAAAAACAAAACAAAACAAAAAAACAAAAAAGCCAGGTAAGGACAGAGCTTTGCAAGAAAGTGATATTTCTAAGTTTTGTGAAATTTGTAAATTTTAGATATTTTAAATATCCAAATGATTGGACACGCAATATAATACAGGACGACTGGGCTAGTGAAACCATAGACCGGGGACTCAAAGGTCATCATATCAGCATGAATAATGCAAGAAAATACCATAATTGCTGTAAAATTTATACTCTGCTGATGGCCATTTTAACAAGGTATGTCTCCTCAGTGTAAGTATCAAAGACTTGGAAGACTTATAATCAAACCATGTAAAAAGCTGACAGAGAACAAATAATCATAAGGGGTAACAAGTTATGTCAATTTCAGATAAGAGGATGATTCTTGATTGTAATATGATGTGCTCATAAAGATTTGAGACCACTACAGGTGTAAAAAAGGTCATAAACATATGGGCAACACGTTACGAAGAATGCTGAACTGCAACCAAAGTTCTGAACTGCAACCAAAGTTACACAGTAACTGATCAATGAACTCGGACCTAAAATCGAATGAAATGTAATCAAGCGGAAAAGTATAAGCCAAAAAGACGACCAGATTTTCTTGCAACCTATTTTTTAACTAAAGATGCACTTAAATGCAAAGTTTGATTACCATACTTTTCAAAGTTATCAAGGTATATACATATATGCGAACATGGACTTGGGGACACCAATAGTCCCCCCAAACTTCGTTGAGGCGAACTAAAACCGAAGGATCAACTCCCACCATCGTAGTTTTGTCCTTAGCTATATTTGATATTACTGATTATTCTGATTTCGTTTGGTTTTATGCATTTCAACATTTTTTGAAATTATGGATTTCCTTTGTTTNGGTTCTAGTGCTGCTGATGAGGAATAAATTTCCGAAATGGCCATACAGCTCATAAAAATTATTGCAGTTGGGAGTTAACATATGTGTTATGGTCTCATTTTCACTTACTCCATATCCTTTCGTAAAATAAAAAGGTGATGACATTGAAAACCTTTCATGGATTTTATAAACTTTATTTTTTTTATCATAAAATAACTAATTGAAAAAAATGGGTTAAAATCAAGGGCGATCCTTAGAATCGAATCCAATGTTTGGTTTGATTATTTACGGTAACTCCATATTGATGTTGAAATTGTAAATAAATATAACACCAATTCATCTACTGTTATCATGAAACTTTTAATTAGGGTAATTTTTGTTTGTAATGGATACACAATTCGTATCCTGGGAATTCGGATGATAAGTGATGCAAAAATAACCAATAAGTTTTACCAAACAAGACATTAAGCGCCGTATTCACATCATCACATTTCAGGAAGCACGTTTATCATAAATGTACAATCTTTTTAGAAAAGAATCATTTCATATTTATAAAACATAGGATATCCCCCAAAAGTACAATATGATAATCACAATGGACTTTTGCATTCTACAAAAATAGTTAATACCTGATTTTTATAGATTTATACACAGTGCGCTTGTTTCATTGAGAGAAGATGAGAAAAAAATGGTAATGATTAATAGTATTGAACTTTTTATACAGACTTCCGGCGGACAATTACATGCAACTTTTATAAATTGGTCCAAAAATATTTCGGATTCCACCTTCAAACATTGTTCTTAACATCAATCATATGCATGGAATATATGACATTTTTGCTCCAGTGCAAATATAACATACATTAGAATACGTCATGGAAAACAGAAATCCCCTTTCTAACAAAAATTGTAGTACTCGGCACAATATTCCTCAAGATTCTCCCAAAAAGCAATTTATAATAAAATCCTGTGCCATTATATAGATAACACAGTCTGTAAATGGGGGCAATAACAAAATTACAGAAATGAGTTGTCAAGAGGCCAAGTCCCTTAGACAAGAAGACAAATCATATGGAAACCACTCGAAAAATTGTTGACCGCAACGGTCCTGACTTGGTAAAGGCATTTCAAAAGAAATTGTTGATTAAATCGGTTTAATGTCGCTCTAACCCCCCCTTTTCCATTGCGGAAGTGTACGGTAGCCACTCAACGGCAATTACTATTGAAAGGTCGTATACAGTTTATGGAAATGATAATCCCAGTACTAAGTAAAAAACGAATCTTTAATCAGAGTTCGGACCGAAAATTCAAATTTTTCCAACAGTGACTGACATCTATTAACGTACTTTTTATAACGATCGTTGAGACGGAATTTTTTAAGCCTTGATTAATAAGGCGGCCACGGGGATAACTATGTCTAATGAGAAATTAACAATGAAGGGATATGGAGTAAATGCAAACGAGACAAAGTCTCTACAAATACATGGTAATATTAAGCAATGGAACAACGCTTTTATTGTTGTTCTTCATCTCTCGAGTAATGAATCAACTGTGAAACATACACTCCTCAAGCAGAAGTTGGAATATTACTGTCCCTGTTTGGAGAAATTAATAATTTTTAAATAAAAGTCGCCCCTTTTGTTGTAAATTTTTGTACTGAGACGACTATTATCGTCTAATTCGAGATGTTAGTCCAAAATTGTGGTAAACCTGGAGGTTTCTGTTGGTTTCTTTGATTCTCTAATTCTGCTGAAGTATATATTGATAGGATCCACTTGGCAAAATATGTTTTATTAAAGGAAAGAACATTATCAATGTATCATTTTAAGTGGGATTGAAGGATCTAGCATCTTTTATTTTATGAGTTTTTACAAGTCATTGAAGAAATTTAGTCTCGTAGGAGTATAAGAACTAGTCTGCATATTGAGGAGCACATTTCATGACCATTGGTATACCAACTTGCTATTGATAATAGCACCTCAAAATGTGACAAATATATTATCAATAAGAAAATCAAGCATGCAGCACACATATCTTTTGTATAAAGGGCTACGTAATGTGCAGCATGATACGACAGCAGTTAATAAAACAGGGGCATAAAAAGGGATGTGTTGAAAAAATTGGTTATCGATATAATAAAGTCGTGAATAAAGTGAAACCATTTGATTTCTATAAACCTCCAGAAAAAAATTCTTAAAATTTTATTTCATAAAATTTTTCAATTTTTCTTGCAAAATATGTTTATATTATATATACGAACTCTGACAGCAAATTTTATAATTTAATTTATAATTTTTTATCCGTAATTAAAAAGGTTACCCATTGGGTGTCTGTGTTAATTTTATGTTTTTAAGCTACAAATATTGGAGGGGTGAGTTCGATTGATGTAACTTACTACCTCTGTAAACAAAAACAAATAAACATGTGCTTTAATGTAAATACCACTTAAGCATGTGACCAAATAATTTACATGTAAGATAGGTGAAATCTAGTGAGACAAGGTTGATTTGAATAACAATGGTTTGAACATACATTGTACCTGACTGTCTATTTATGTACTTTTGAGCATGGTTCATGTTTGTATCATTAATATGACTTCTTTTCCTTTGCAATTGAAAAACAAAAACAAAGAAATAAAACAAACTGTAAATATAATGAACAAAGAAATAAAACAAACTGTAAATATAGTGAAATATTTAAAAAAAATATTAGTTTACCTAACAGATAAATATTTAACATGTTTGGGCTCAATAAAACTAGTTTAACCCCGTCGCAGCAGGTTTGCGCCTGTCCTAAGTCAGGAAATTTATTAAGCCTTTGTGTGTCTTGTCTGTTTTCTAGTTAGTTCACTTTATGTCTATCGGAGTCTAGGAAGATGCTTATTTCGCTGAACTTGATTACTCTTTTATTTAGGGGCCAACTCCGACCTACCGTTGGATGTGGGGTTTCCTCACCGTTCATTGAAGATCTTATGGTGGCTTTGGGTTGTTATTGCTCCCCTTGGGGTCGTTGTCTCTTTGACACATTCCCCGTTTCCCTTCTTTTTCTTATTTTGTACAAGTGATACAAATCTAGAGGTTTTGTTTTAATTCACCCCGTTTCACGAAGGCTTCAAGTCTCAATTGATTTTTTTTATTTGTTATTGTTTTTTTTCGACTTTTTGGAGGGGGTCGTTTTTTAATCTTCTATTTTCTTTAAATGTTATAATATTACTATTTTTATATTGTAATGCTAAGAAAAGTACTGATAGATTAATTTAAGACATTGCATTTCATAAGAAACAACATTGAAGGTTTCCCCATTACTTCTCAGTATTGATCAACATAACTGGATTGGCCAGTTTAATTCTAATTGACATGTAAATTATCATGTCACATGGTTTGTTAATGTTTACATCATGTTTTTCTGTTTTTGTTTACAGAGGAAGTAAGTTACATCAATCGAACTCGCCCCATCAGTTTGTTTTAGCTTTGGAAAATAAAATTAACATAGACACCTAATGGGTAACTTTTTAAATTACGGATAAAAAATTGTAAAATTTGTTGTCAGAGTTCGTATATATAATATGAACATATTTTGCAAAAAAAAAAAATTGGAAAAGAGTTGTGAAATGAATTTTAAAGAATTTTTTTCTGGAGATTTATAAAAATCAAATGGACTTTTTTTTATATTTCTTTCCAATAAATAAAATAAAATCCATTCAATTCTGATGAAAAATTAGACTTATAGGTACTTTTTTGTAAAACAAAATTTGCTCATTATACCTAGGAAATGGTAACATTTTTGGCACATTATAGCTAGGAAATGCGCACAGTGAAACAAAAATTCGTCGAGCCATTATTGATAATAAAAAAATGAAGGGATATGGTGTAAATGCACAGTCTAAACAAATACCTTGAAGAATCAAGCAAAAAAAAAGCACAAAAGAAAACGACCTTTGCTTGTACCTTACCTCTATTAATGGCTTGAGTGGAAATCATTGCTCATTGTCGAACAATGCCAAAACCATATCTTATTTTTTAGCACATGGACGCGATAAACTTCACTGGCTTATAATCACTGTCATCCTTTGCCGGACAAAAGCACTAGTTTCCTAAGCTTGTGGACATATAGAAAATATAGACAAACACAGGGCGCCAATCGAGTCGATTGTAAGAGAACGTGGCATTATAAAATAGTGAGATGTAGGCACTATAAACAGGTGGTCAGAATTATAAAAAGAAAAATAATAAAATAAAAAAAAAATGAAAGTATGATAGTATATTCGTATAAGAAATTAATTCATGAACAAGTACACCATAACTGAATTAAATAGAGAGCGTACATCCCTCGAACGGGCTTTTTATGGACGGCTACTTCAAGAGGAATTCAAAAAAAAAAATTGGAAAAAAGGTCCTGTACAAATCTGACAAAATTTTTTTTAGTTACTTCGTAAAACCACATTTTGGTCCATTTCGGCCTCTAAAGGCTTGATAAATAGTCAAAGCTAAGCAAAATTTGCCCCACACTAGTGACAGCTTACCTCTAGAAAAATCAAAAGACACTGTTGAAATCCGTTAAAAAATAAATGCCTCATAAAACAATATGTGGCGCCTATAGATTAGAAGTTGAAATATAAAAATCTCAAACTTACGCCATATTATTTTTTATTATGGATATGAAGAAGAAAGGAAATAAGGTAAATGTTAAGGAGACAACATCCCATATCCAGGTTAAAACGACCAAAAACAAAACATCTAGGGGTCACCATATGGTCTTCAACACAGTGAGGAACCTGACACCATATAGTAAGCCCTAAATGGCCCCGAAAAGGTAAAAAAGTGAATAAATAAGTGAATATATTAAATATTCATAAAAAATCGGACTCAAAATTAATCTGACAATAGTATTACAACGATTAAATTGTGTTACCGTCTTACTTAAACTAACGGAGCACTTCTACTCTTTGTTAGTATGTACTATTCCACCAAGAATATAAATAAGCACAAAAGACAATTCAGTGACTTTCTTTTCCTTTGTTAAAACTAATCTTATTGTCTTCTTTCGTGTGAAAACGTTGTTTCAGTCTAATAGATATTCAAGCAAGTTCATGTTTAGAAAAAAAAAAAACAAAAAACTGTAATTCTGTTTAATCATTTGTGACTCATAAAATTTTTTCAGCTTCTTTTAATATCATCCATGCATGCGAGTTCTCCATTTATCGTTAAAGAATTCAGAATTCAATAGTTTGTAGTTTATATTTAATACATAATAAACAGAAAGACAGAGTTAAAGTGATCATCATGCATTTAGAGAAATTTCTGTAAACTGATCGTTAAAAAGTTCAATTCGGAACATTCCTTGAAAGATATTTACAAATTACTAGATCAAAAAATATACAACAATATCACAGTCAAGAATATTTTTCCAAGTAAAAATCCTGAAGAACATCGCAATAAATCACAGCAAACATGTATATTTCAAATTTGGGAAAAGTAACTACCATAATTCCTTTATTGCGGGAGGTTATTGTTTGGTCTTTAACTAAATATAAAATTTTTCATCAATTTGTTTTTAATATAATGCCAAAAGAAGAAAAGACACGTCAACTGCATAAGTTCAAATCCATAGACTAGATATGAAAACACAGAAAAAACAGAAAAAAACTCAAATAGTTTAAAAGTAAAACACTTTGAAAACTAGAAAACGTTGACAAAAAATCAATATATGATATCCCTGTGACGCTCATACTTTTACTTGTATTCTATTGGAACGATTGTTTATAGATAAATCTAAAACTTAATTGTGGCACTGAATAATATACAGCAAAACAAAACGAACGACCCATGAGATATATTTTTAGCTTACTAAAATACTTGTCAAATTTGTTAAAGCTAGATGTCATATACTGATAATTTATACCATAATTTCCTTGAAATTACATAAGTAAATGATAAGAATATAAAGTCTGATACAAGATGGCTGACAGAACCGACAACATACTTCCTCTAATCAGATTCATTACTGCAATGGATGACATGACCACTACAACTCCTAGAAATATACAGAATTTGACATTAATTGTCCACAATGGTGGATGCTAGTTTCCTTAAATGGACATTTGATCAGTCAAAAGGAAATGAGCGTTAATGATGGCTGCAATATCCGGACAATAAATCCAGATTTATTTCCGCTAAAATATTTTATGAGCATAGATGTCTTGCAGTTTTGCGTTTTGCAAAAAATAATTTCACATGACTAGATTTTAAATACGTTGATAGGTTTAATCATTTTTTGATATATCAAAAAGAGTGCTTTGTGGCATATCTGCTTTATTGTTAGATACTTATATAATAAAAAGGAAAAAAACAAAGTGTCTGCTATCACTGCAATTGAAATACGTAAAAATGTAGGAAGGGCTGATTTCACACAATAGGTACCCCATTTTCAGAGCCCGACGCCGCCTGCCCTGACTTTCATCATACTCGTATCCCGATTTCCACTTTGTGTGTATCCCCGTCATCAATTAAAATGCAAAAACATATTTAAAGTGTCAAAATAAGAAATAAATGGAGGGGTTAATAACAAAATTAACGAACAGAATAGTCAAGAGCCAAAGTCCAAAGGGCAAAAAGACACAGCAGGTGCAAATTTACCGGAAAATTGTAGACCACAATAGTCCTTACTTGGTACAGGCATTTAAATAACATCTTATGCTTAAGGGAGTGAGTACATGTCCTTAAAAATCATGCCAAAATATACCATGAGCCTAGATTTCTCATTTCATACTGAGGTGAAATAAAATATAAATTCTCCCTCGAGAAAAGCAGCCTAAATAATTCGAATTGTATTTTCATGCTGATTCACACAGAAGAAGCTTTCAAACTGGATGGACGAAACTTGATAGTAAAGTATATTTAATTTGAACGACAGATCAGAATTCTTGCCCTTTATAATTTATTAAACTTGGCAGATTTCATATTTATTAATGATTTTTTTTTCGGAATTATGCTTAGGACTATATGAAGACCAAACGGTAATTTTTTTTCATGAAGGGAATAAGCATAAAATGTTTCTCCTATGCTTATCTGAAACATTATATCGTTATATGTATTTACTTCCTTTCCGGGACTTGAGATTTTTTTTCTATTAGGCTTTGATGTCTGGTTGTCACACTTTATTGATTCTATCTGCCCTAAAGAGACACAAGTTGTCAAAAAGACCATCTGCAAACCCCCAACTTACATGAAATTAGGTTTCTTGTTATTTTACTTCCGAATCTTTTATTTGTTCATAAAACTTTTTCGCCCTTGCAAGGTGCAGAAAAGATGCTGAACCCGAGTATCTTTTCTGGCGTTCTTGCTTTTGCCTTGTCTCTGGACTTTGATTTATGTATCTTGTTCTTTGTTCCTTCGGTATTCTACTGCCGTTGTTTTGTTGGGTACCATTCACGAAATTTTCGAGAATTTTATTTAAAAAAGCAATGATTATTAAAAGACACTTAAAACGACTGAAAATTACTATCACTCAACAATCCATCAGAAATCTCAATAACAAAAGCACAAATGTTTTAGACATAGTTATCTCCGTTACTGCCTTATAAATAAAAGCTTTAAAAAATTCTTTCTCATAATATCATTAAAAAAGTTCATTATTCAGTCCCTTGTGCAAAAATCTTTTAAGTTTCGGTCCAAAATGTGATTAAAGCTTATTTTACTTAATACTGTGATAAACATTACATTTTACTGTCTACGACCTTTTAATAGCTATTGATGTTGAGTTGCTAACTGAAACTGCAGCAATAGAACGGAAGATTTAGCGCGCCATAAAATCGGCTTAACCAACCATTTCGTTTGAAATACTTGTGCTAAGACAGTCCAGTTGGGGTTGACAATTTTTCCTGTGGTTTTGCACATGCTTTTTCTACTGCCTCTTGGACTTTAGCTCTTGACAATTCTGTTCGGTGGTTTTGTTATTACCCTCCCCCCCATTTACATAAACTTCATCAATTTAGATAAACCATCACGATCATCGGGCGAAAAACAACCATTCCGGACTATGTATTTCAGAACTGCTTTGACAATAGAACAAAAAATGTTTTTTGAATATTTTTTGTAAGTCTCGTCATGTGACTCGCGAGAATCCACGATAAACAGGCAATTCGAAAACGTTTCCCGCCAAAACATGACGTCTAAGAATTATGACGTTCAGATTTTTTTTTGAAACGTCATAAATCTTTGTTTAAAATGTAACTTCCGGGTACAATGTTTGATCCCGGAAGTCCCAAAATTGTACGAGACTTACAGGCCCTATTTGACTTATATTACTTTGTGTAGTACCCATATACATATTAATATGACATAAATATGCAATGTCGCAGAAAGATTATGCTACATACAAAATTGCATTTGGTGTAGATAGCTTCTGCTGAGGTACCACGGATTTTGATGATTCGGATATATTCAAAATACAATAAATACCCAAGTTGCATAAAAATCGGTTAATTTCGTTATGCTGTACACATTTTTGAAGGAGTGACCTCTCATCATCAGCATTAAATGTGGAAAGCCATAATCCAAAAGTGGTAAAAAAAAAAGTACACATTACCAAATATATCGGTTTGGACATGAGCCTTTTTTCATAGTTCACAACATCGTTCACAAGTTATGCTTTGAATCAGTATATTTTAGTCTTTAATTATAAGCAAATCTACATGCTGAAATACAAAGTTATATAACCGATTTTTTTCATTGTCCTATAAATTTGTCTCTACTAACCTTCAGTGTTGTTCTTGCTTACACCGGTGGTGCATTTAATTTATTATCTTTTTATTATGTTTGCTTATGACTTCATAAATGAAACATTTAATTTGATTTTATTAAATATTGCATTCATGTTGGCGTGTAACTTCCAAAGAAAGTACACTTTGCTGCAAAAATCAAGTCTTTTTGTTTGGTTTTCATTTTTAGGTCCAATTTATTGTATGTATAAACATCTGTTCGTCTTTGGAACGAACACATTTGAAACAGATTAATTTCTAGGAGTTCGTGTAATTTTTAAGGCTTTGATCACTTCTTACAGAATGCTGTACATGTCAGATCAGACAGATAGTGCTTAAACCATGAGATATAAGTAGGAACGCACACAAAGTATGTTTGTTAATGTACAAAACCAGATGAAATACCATAATACCATATTGTCTTTGTCATTTTAGCTCATGAAAATTTGCTATCAGCATTCGATTTAAAGTTGCTAATGCAACTCATTTTGAAAAATTACCATGGAAATTTTGCACATTTTTTGCACTTACGAAAACAATGCATATTTTAAGGGGACAACAACTTAATGAAATGAAAAACGAACATAGTAATAAGTTTTAAGTTCTACATCATGCAATAGGCATAAGTTTTGTCCATTTCAGTTGACTAATTCGAGTAACTGACATTTGACTGGATTCTTTTTTATATCTTCTTCCTATCGAGTCTAAGATTTTTTTAAAGACGGCATACCGACAAACTGTTATTCAGAGACTGATCTTGTATATTCCGTGATTTGGATTACTGCTTTCCATATTTTTTATTCTAATGCTGCTGATGAGATGTAACTCCTTGAAACACATTTCCACACCATAAAAATTAACTTAATGCCTAGGATTTAAGCTTAATGCCTAATTTCACCTATTGCCGCTAATATATATAAATGCAACTTCGTTTTTTTTTACCTTTTAAAATTTTCTAACATTTAACACATTCAGTCATGCAAAAAAATCATTAAAAGAAAGATATCAGCAGTCTCAATATGAATGTCATTTGGAAAGGCAAAACCAAGCAATGCTCTTGTAGCAAATTCAAATTCTCTAAATCAAGTTTAATATACAGGATCAAAGGATTTGTTGTCATACATGAAAAATTCCACGTATTAAATCTTTAATATTTTCATATAAGTGTTTTAGCATGCGGAATTCTTAGTTAGAAAATAAATTAATAAAAACGCGACAGTCAGTTATATTTAGAATCTTCTGTAAATTTTTTCTTGTATTATTACAAGGAATCATCATTTATTTCATACTACATCATGAGTTTCATAACACCATACTCCTTGTTGACCAAGAAACCTGCAAATACTTATCAGAATATCTCATTTCTCGTAGTTGAAATTACATCTCGAATTTGACGTAAATGGTCATCTCAGTACTAAAATTTACGACAAAAGGGGCGATTAAAATTTCACAATTATTAATTTCCCTAATATGGACAGTAATATTCCAGCTTCTCACGCTTACGTCGTGTAGGTTTCAGAGTTGATACGTTACGCGAGAGCTAGCAGTTATACAGACTGTCTTATCAGACATAGTTATCTTCATGACCCCCTTATTAATCAAGGCTTCAAAAAATTCCGTATCATACGATCATTAGAAAGTTCTTTAATAGATATCAGTCCCTTCTAGAAAAGTGTGAAGTTTGGGTCTGAACTCTGATTCAAGACTCTTTTTTACTTAGTACTGGGATGATAATTTTTTTCCTACTGTCTACTTTTTAATAGCAATTGCTGTCGAGTTGCTACCGGACACATCCACAATGGAAAGGGTTTAGCATGCCAAAAAACAGGTTAAATCCCCAACTTCTTTTGAAATGAAGGTACCAAGTCAGGACCATTGCGGTCGACATTTTTCCGGTGGTTTCCACCTGATTTGTTTCTTTTTCTCATGGACTTCGGCTCTGTACGATAATTTTGTTATTACCTCCATTTGAATTTCAATCTGTATTTGATATGAGTACAAATTGGAATTTCTAATTTGTTAAAGTAGAACTTTTAATTCCAGTTCATTGTAGGAGGAATCTTGTCTTTGCTAGATTCAAATTTGTACTTTAACATACATATTCATTGTTTTATATATATTATATATGGATATCTGACTTTAGATAGTTCGTGGACTAAGATTAAAAAAAAATCAAACCAAAGGTTTTCGAATACCTTCTAAAGTAAGACACATTTTACAACAGAGGCTTTAAAAATATCCACATTTTGACCTTTTTTTACTATCAACCCTAGTAAACTGGGTAATGTTTAGGTAAAGGTAAATGTTCAAATATCAAAAACCGAGACTAAACATTACTCTGAACCAGGACAAAACATTATCCAATGTAACTTAAAATAGAAATGTGTTATCATTTTGCTAAACCGTCCTAAACATTATTCAACCGGACTTAACCAATTATACGCGTACTCTGCTTACCTGAACCGTTTGCCAAGAACTCAGCTTGTTAGGGGTGAATATAGGCTACAATATTTTAATTAATTATATTAGTTTTCGAATGTGAATAAAATGGAAAATTGTAATGAAAATATAAGAAACGTGTGTTGAAGTCATCATTTCGAGAACATTTAAAACAAAAGGTCACCGACTATACATATGTAGAAGAATCATGAAGATTCGCTTTCCATTATTTTTTCTCAATGAATTTCCCTCTCCCTTAATAAAATGAGAGCCCATGGAAAGTAAAAAGTAGTAATCAATAGATGAGAAAACCAAGCCTATTTTACTGACTAAATGATTTTTCTTTCTTTCCAAGACTTAGCTATTGTTAAATATGACGAATTCTACAGCCAAACAAAAATCCAACGAACAAACCTATAGAAAAAAAATGCAACAGATCCAGAAGACATGGCAAGACATATGAAATAACTAAATACCGAAGTTATTGTGAATTTATTTTCTGCATATGAGCATTTCGACAACTTATGTCTCCTCAGTGCAGATAAAATCTAAACGTTTGGAAAAAGATGTTCAAAACTGATAGAGAACAAATAACTAATATAATCCAAATGTAAAGCCAAATTCAGCTAAGGGCAGAGCTGAAACACATGAAAAACAAACAGAATGGGACACAGCACAAGGAAATAAAAAAACTAGAATGCGAACCCACAAAACCTTTGCAGTAACAAAAATAAAAAAAATAATGAATATCAGAATACTGTTGTGAACAGTTTTTACATATTCAAAGTCTATGAGAACCGAACTGTTAAAAAACTAATCCAAGGACATTGACAACATCGAAAACACAAAGAAACAGATATCACACTAACACAGCACAGAAAAGAAAAATAGGGACACAAATAGAGATGAACAACACCGACCAAATGAAATGCCATGGGCGAGATCAGACGCACCGTTGCAGTAAGATTTTCCTTTTCTGTACAAGACACACAACGTGTTGAACGTGTCTATTCCGGTTAAGAAGTCAAGTACATTACACGAAAAAGGTAAAAAAGAAAAGATCTGTGGTCATCTGGGAATCAGAAATCCCATTGTGGTCCAAAAGATGTTGAACGTATGTCTGGAGTGATGACTTCAAGTTATAAGTAACATTCCCTTGTTTAAGTAGCCTATTTTTGGTTAACTCTATCAAGGAAGTCACTGTATCGACCACATGCCCTTGAGTAGGGGATGAGTTGGGAGATGTTAACCCCACATGCTGGTGCTGTTTGAATGTTGCTAGCAATTACAGGAAAGTTAAGCTATGGCAAAGCAACAATAATACTCAGAACAGGTAGGAAGTTCAAGATGAGGAGAAGTATTAAAGTTGATGCAACACAGTGAAGATAGAATTAGACATGCATATGAACCGTTGGTAATAGATGTCTCATGTGCCCGGTGATAATTTTGCCCTACCATTAGTGTCTTGCGAGACAAAAGAATCACCGCTTACACGTAACACCCAATTTTCTGTCTCAGAAGGAACGTAAAGAGTAATAACAACACCGAATATAACAACGCAATTAAAATCCGGACTGTTTATTCTCTCGTGCACATTGTATAGTATATATGTCATGTCCACCACTAAATGTTACGGTTTCCACTGGATAGTATCACAGCTTCCACGGGATACTATCATAGATTCCACGGACACTATTACAGCTTCAATGGGATGGTATCATAGAAAAAAAGCACAACATACAAAAAGAAGGTTTTATTGAATCACAAAATGGAAAAATCTTCGGACAGAAAAAAGTTACAACAACAAATTAAATTGTATTGAAACACACAAACAACGTTCACTATTCAAAATATACAACACTGTTGATGAAAAAATAGTTTAAGGAAAGTGTGGCTTACTTCTGTTACTTTTGTGAAATCGATAATTTAATAAAGAAAAGGCAACCGTTATAGAGACCTTCATTTTGAATGATGTTGTTACTATAATTGTAGGGCCATTTTTGCTTTTCGTAACGAAGCCCTTGTTAACCCCCTTAATCTAGAAGCATCAAATGTATAGATATAAACGACAAATACAATTAGCAAAACAGCATGTGCAAAAAAGATCGAGGTCAGGGGCATGTGAGTATTATTTTTGTATTGTAGTTCCATCATTTCTAACTAAAATCTAAACATATTCAATGATTTATACATTGTAATCATTTCTATGATCTATGTATCTTTCTTCCACAAAATATATATTCCACTAATCCTTAACAACACTTATCAGCGCCATTTACAATTACAGCAAAACAAGAAAAATAAGACAAAGATGACATTTATATGTCTTAACCACTAAAGGTTACAAATGCGCAATTATTCACAATGCTATTTCCATAGGGGGTACCCCAGTGTGACGCAATTCTAAAAATAGATGCAACCGAATTTCAACTCCGGGGGTCCCTCTAATAATTTGTCGGTACTGAAATATTTCAAATTTCGAAATGAAAAATGGGGGTTCCCATTGCTCTTCTTGGTGAAAATAGGGGCTATAAAAAGGGTCGGTATTTTTATGGAAAATATTTTAAATCTGACCCCTGACATAAGCATATCCGCGATTCAGGTCAAAGATATCAAGAGTGAATAAATATAAATGAATTCTATATTACTAGTGTATAGGTGATTTTATTATAATAAGTTTCCACCAATCGCACGTACTGCAATGATTAATTCTGAATTTCATCTTGGGGTAAAAACTAGATGCATTCCGAACAACATTAATTGCGCAATTGTAACCTATACGGTAACTCAAAACCTCGGAATGTGACCATTTGTATATTGCAAGTTAGTTTTATGTTATAGGAGCTCTTCTTTCTATATTTCAAAGAATAGTACTGGTTTATTTATTTTTGAGAATTTTTTCCCGAAGACACCCCCTTCCGAAAAATATGTCGTCTTCTGGAGACATTACGGTATTATTCTTTCTTGTCCGTAGACATTCTCGTCATTTTGCCCTGATCAATTGTAGAAATTGAGTAGTCATCCAGTTTGGTGAATATGAAGATCACTT
The DNA here is from genome assembly GCA_002080025.1 of Modiolus philippinarum. Taxonomy (NCBI): domain Eukaryota; kingdom Metazoa; phylum Mollusca; class Bivalvia; order Mytilida; family Modiolidae; genus Modiolus; species Modiolus philippinarum. The sequence goes on along the minus strand of MJUU01007445.1, from coordinate 126,259 downwards.
CTATTATCATAAAGCCATATTTGGAATAAAAAACATCAAATACGTCAATTTTGTACAAAAGTACAATTTTGAAACAGACTATAACTGCAAAAATAGGAAAAGTTGCGTAAAACATGACATATAGCCAGAATACTATATTTAATATACACCATTTCAAACAAACAAAAGTTACTTCTCGATTTGCCTTTTATGGCAAATTGGGCATTTTAAGATATATGCCGTTTTCACGAATTTCTTCAAAACTTTCTATTTTGAAACTAAGTTTTTTCCCCTATAAAACACGTTTCAATTTACAAGAAATCTACCTTGTGTGTTGTATTATATCTTATTTAACATAATCAAACGTTTAATTGCTACTCGCATGCTTAAAATTCTATACAGAGCCGGTTATCGTAGCATACCCATTCTCCATGGTGCAAAACTGTAGAAATCCAGAAATAGACTATAGCTACGACGTCACATAGTTTACAAAACTTTACTTATGCTGAATTATGCTTTTATACAAATTCTATAATAATTTATTACTATAAAATAAACTTAAATATTCGAAAATATAAAAATTCTGGTTTTGATATAGGTTACAAATGCGCAATTATTCACAATGCTATTTCCATAGGGGGTATCCCAGTGTGACGCAATTCTAAAAATAGATGCAACCGAATTTCAACTCCGGGGGTCCCTCTAATAATTTGTCGGTACTGAAATATTTCAAATTTCGGAATGAAAAATGGGGGTTCCCATTGCTCTTCTTGGTGAAAATAGGGGCTATAAAAAGGGTCGGTATTTTTATGGAAAATATTTTAAATCCGACCCCTGACATAAACATATCCGGGATTCAGGTCAAAGATATAAAAAGTGAATAAATATTAATGAATTCTATATTACTAGTGTATAGGTGATTTTATTAAAATAAGTTTCCACCAATCGCACGTACTGCAATGATTAATTCTGAATTTCATCTTGGGGTAAAAACTAGATGCATTCCGAACAACATTAATTGCGCAATTGTAACCTAAACCAGTTTTTCATTAAATTTTTCGTGGATTTGAATTGGTCTGCTACTGTTTATTCCTCCACTGGAAATAAAAGTAATATACAAATACTACGGTGCAACAAAGTGAAAATAAATATCTGTAAGCAATGGTGATTACATTTTCCATATTTTGGGTATATATAACAATATATTGTAGAGCGCCCGAGAATGTAAATATGAAGCGTAAAAAAATTACAATAGATAGAGGATATATGAAGGTATAGTAAGACATGGAAGTACACAACACAGACGGTACTAGGTGCACTATTAAATGCCGATAAAATATTTAGCACAAAAGTTAACTGTTGATAAGCCGTGGAATATCACTAATCAGATGCGGAGTATATGACTGGATGCTAAATGAACATGGATTAAAATTAAACACTGATGGCTATAATCGAATAAAAGAGAACTGATTAGAAATCATGAAAAATAGAATGTAAGAGTAGATATCACTAAAATATGGATTAAAAAACGATTTCAATTGACCATCATTATATTATAGAATAAGCAAGCAAATTAAAAGCTGTAGGCGTTTGAAACGATATTCTTTTGTGGAAAAGGGGTTTGGGGGTTTGGGGATTGGAACGCCATGTGATCGGTTAATCCACCAATTCCTTTGAAATGCCAGTACTAAGTAAGTTAAGCACCTATTTGTGTCTTTTGCCCTTTGGATTTTGACTCCTAATGATGTTATTATTACCCTTATTTCAAGAATTACAAAAGGAAATGAAAAAAAAAATTACAAAAGAAACATACACCTTTTAGCTCGACTTTACTTGTACACAAATACAAGAATAGGGGAAAAGAAATGATATCTAAGTTAAAGAGATATATAACTAAAGGAGTGTCAGTGGAAGTGTTATTTTTATGCAATTATTTTGTAATTGATCATTTTAGTTATTTCATATATATTTTGCTATATTTCAGCAATTTTACATAATTTTCTTCCGA